>JAUZNJ010029413.1:0-15444 GCA_034780135.1 Jordanella pulchra | reverse complement strand
ATTCAAAATTTAAGGACCTTTGGTTGTAGTGAAACGCTGTGTCTTGTTTGATTTAAAATGTTACACCTAAAAACGTTTAGCTAATGAATGTGAATGTGTTGAAAAAGTAACTTATGAATGTGTGTCAGGCATTTCTTATAGTCACCGCTACAAAAGCAATACTTGTTGATAAGCATCAACAAACAAAGTGAGGAGTAACGCGTCTTCCACTCCTGCTGAGGCTGATTCAGATTCTAGCATGATTACACAAGAAAGTCGGAATTCCTGTGAAAACACAAAGCACATTATTAATATCACCCACACAGACAGCTTTTCTTTAGTGGAAATGTGTACTGTGTTTCTATGGCAACTCCCATTTCCAGTGACAGCAAATGATTTTTGCTTGAACTTACAAACAAGATTGCGTCTTATGTGTGTGATGAGTGAACATGTAATGACTCGGATAAGAAATAAATGTGGGAGCCGTTAGAAATGTCTAAGAAATTACTCAAATTAAAAGTAAAAGGATCAAAGGCAACTCATTAGATTTTTACAAGTAAACAATCACCTTTCAACTCCAATAGGTGTTAGACCATCTCTGCATTTGAACATGATTAGATAAAACTGTCTAATAACAAAGTCTCTCCTCTTTCCTCCTCTCATTACTGATTGTCTGTGGACATTAGCGCGTGAAGGTTATGCATAATCATACAGACAGTCTTGCTCCTCTAAACTGAAGCTTCTGGCTGAGACGAACAAAAGGCCATCACTGCTATTTGGAAGAAACAATCTTGGTTGCAGATGCTTGCTGAATACCGAAATATCAGAAGAATGCAGATGCTAGTAAAGGAAACAGACAAGATAACCCATGCAAGCGATAGTATCAGCTTTGTTCATTTAATGTTTTTTTTTTTTATAGGGGGAGATTAAACTGTATTACAGCTTGCATTCAGTCCTTTCTCAAGCATTAAACATACCGCAACCTTCAAGAGACAAGATTTTGTCAGTACATAGTAGAAAAAAATGTCCTTTCATTTAGGGTAACTGCCACTTTTTAAAACCAGTGTTAAAATCTTTAAGTTAGTTTGAAAATATATTGCCGGAAACATAGTTTGAAAAAGCAATATGTTAAGTTAGAAGCAAGATGAAATATCTTCTCTCCTTGGTAACATCTTGCACAGGCATTGTTTATTTTTAATGAATCTTTGTAGAGTGTGACTTGGCAGCCTGTCTTACAGAGTGCAGCTTTTTCTGGGTTTGCTTAAGCTTATTGGTGGAAGCACAGCTATTCTGTCAGCGGTGTTTTTTTTCTTTGTAAGAAAGTGAACACAATGTTCCACATGTGTTTATACCAGATTCGGATTAAACACACTGATCATTCTGAAAGCAATCTGAAACTAAGTTTGGGCACACTAATTTAGAAAAAAAATAAATAACATGACTGCACCACCTCTAAAATGAACATTGCATAGGTATAAAGAATAATTTATTTTAACTCCAGAGCTAAATTTTACAGACATTCTGAAGAGAAGGTAAATATTGATTATTTTTTAATTTTCTTTCCTCTTTTTTTTTTCTCAACAAATGTACTTCTTTTCCTAATTACTTATTCCATGACACATATTTGGGTATACCATTTTTTCTTATTGTAAATGTGTTTTGTTTAGCTTAAAAAATTTGAGATTATTTACTATTGATTTATTTGTTACTATTCATTATTCCATTGTACAGTAATCGCAATAAATAGCATTTATATGTAGAAAGAACAGTTGTGAATACACCCTAATGTTATGCTTTACCATTCAAAGTCAAAAGTGTGCATAATAAATTTCTGTTATTTTTGTATTCCTTTGAACTCTAAAACTTTGAGAAAAAATCTTGGGCATCCTTCCACCAGCTTTTCATCATAGCTGGCTAGGATTTTGACCCATTCATCCTAAATAGACTGAATTTACTGAGTAATAATTGTAGGCAAATTTATACAAAAGTGACCCACTAAGGCTGGGTGATTGGATGAATCGATCCACTTTCGATAATAGATTCAGCACTTCAACGATCGTTTTTGTTAATCATTTTTTCGTCTTTTGTTTGGACCTTAACACGAAGCCCACAACAAAAAAAAAGCAGTTTTTATTGTCAAACACAAACTCCTTCCAGCTGTAGTCTTTTTCCCCATAGCCACCATGGAGCAGCAATTTATCTACTTAAACTTGAGACGGAATGTATGAACTGATCCAAACCAGAGACTGGCAGTTTTTTACGTTTGCTGTTTGTTTGTTTTTAACAACTCAACCTGAACCAGAGAGGCATTTTTTAAGTGTGTTTTTTCAGTCTGTTATGGATTTGATTTTAACACAACAATAAAAAATTTAACTGAAATAAAGAAATAAAAAGCAAAATTCTCTAAACAAATGAATAATGATCAAAAAACTGTAATGTCACATAATGTAGTCAGAACAACTGTAAAAGAGAAAATGAATCCCACTGGATGAAACGTTTACATTTGACAAAAAAACAAACATGTTAACCTTTTTGGGTTTTTGTCTAGCAGTGTGCTCAGTTGGTTAAAAACATTAGCCACGGTGTAGAAGGCGCTCTCTGAAGGTGTGCTTGTCTTTGCCCACAAAGTCACCTGCATTGCCATTTGTTGGACTAATGAATATTAGTTGGAAAATCTTTGCATATCCCCGAAAATTACGAACCACCCATCCAGTGTCACTGCAATAAGACACCCTCACCACCTGAGTGCAATGGAAAAATTGATTTAAGCCTGACCTAAAATACCAACGTTTTAGTATAATTTGATTGAAATTATTGAAACAAAGACATTAATCTTTTTATTCTATTTATGGAAATGTCTAGTTTCAGCTGATTCCTGCTTGCACATTGAGAGCTAATGTTAGAGTGGATGCAGATGAATTAATTGATGTAATCTGGGAACCTTGAATCATAACTAATGGGGGCACCAAGGAGCAAAACAAATCAGTCACCAAATTCACTGACTGTTAATTTTTTTTTTGTTTCTGTTCTGTCTTTCTGAATATCTTGTCTCATTGTGCCACCAGATTAGTCAAATATCACATACAAGTTTCACTCTACAAAGAAAAAAAATTAGTTTTCCTTGACACTGGAAAATCTTTGAAAAAATATTCAGAGTATTTTACTCCATCAGGAAGAAGATATCACAGCATCAGCACATTTCTATAGCTCTTCCTTTTGATCCCTGCCCATGTCTGAGTGTCTTTGTTATTTGTTTATGCCTGATTGTTTTCCATTTGTCTGATTAATGTCCGTGCTTTACCTCTGCACTCCCTAATAAACCACCTTAATTAAGTCTGCGGCATACCAGCGAGGAATACTCACTCTGTATTCCTCTGACTCCCTGGATAATGGTTTTTCCACACGACTTAGATAATTTTAATAAGCAGTTTCAATTACAAATACTAATTTTGGTACAGAGAAAATGTTAGAGCCATACAGTACTAAATGATTTAAGCTGGAAAATATACTGCAAATAAAATCATGAGAAAAACATATTTTGAATGAATAGGATAGACAGTAGGTAGCTATGACAACTGGATTGCCATTCTGTAATTTCTTAACTTTGGTATTCTTTCATTGGCTAGTCTAATTAGGTTAAAATAATTTTTAAGAACAGATTTTAGGATTTGAAACTATTTTTTCAGTTTCTTGAAGCCTTTCATGACTTTAGTTGACTTAATGTTTAGAGTTTTATTTATCTCTAATTATTTTGTACCTTTTAACCTCTTTAGTTGAAAGTTCTGTCATATTCATAGGAATTTAAAAGGACAGACATTTTATTCAAACTTTTCGATTAAACTTATATTTCTTTTGTTCCAATATATTTTTCAGGACACGATGTAGCATAAGGAGTTTTCCAATGATTATTGGCACTCCTGGTGTTAATACTTTCTGCAGCTCTTTGGGAAGTGACAGCCCCTATTCTTTTCTTTTTCACATATCACAAGGCTGGGCATACAGAGAGAAGGAGGCCCTTGATCATCTGTGCGACCTATTGAGACTTTTTGGGCTTAGCCTGCAGGTTTTGTAGAGGATTTAAGTCTGATGACTTAAAAGACTTTGGAAAAGGCTCCATTTTGTATCTAGCAAAGCCCCTATGTAATATTTCTTACTTATTCTAATTGTTCGGAAAGAGGCCAACAGAATATCAAACGAAATGTCTTGTCTTTTGAAAGATTATGTGATGCTATGATCTCTAACAAGGATTCTAGCCCAAGGGAAGAAGGACAATTCTAGAGCATCATACATCCTACTCTTTTCTTAAGAGATGGCAAGAAATTATTTCCTACAGACTCATTTTTTGTGCAAGACCCTCTTAAAGTGTTTGTAGATGAAAAACCTGGCTTTAACTCAATAATAATTATGAATAATTTGTGAATATGTTCAATTAAAATTGCAGTGGTGTCAGATATTTATATTTGTACAATATTTACAAGGCAAAAAAGACCAGTGGACAGTAGATCTACCACACCTAGCATCAAGATGCCACATTTTGGCTAAAGTTCCTCCACAGTAAACCTTAAAGGTTTGTGAAACCCCCTTCCTCACCATTCACCTCACTGTGCTTGATGGTAAGAAAAAGTGGAGTTTTAAGCAGTGTTGTTTGCCAAAGTTTTTGTGATTTAAAGTTTTCAAACACTGTCAGCTGTATACAGTATAGGTAATCTTAGTGTGTTCTTGAGATCATCAAATATCAGTACAGCTTGAATGGTATGTTATCTTGTCTTTCCATTTTCAAAGAGTGACTAAGCTAAATGGACTTTACTTACCCCAATTCGTACTCCAGAGAGACCAGTTCTTCCGATACCAGAACAAACACCACATCCTTCAAGACAGAGAACTAGACCCTTCGAAACCACGACCATGTTGTGGAATCAAATGGCAACCTAATTTAACTACAGGCCTATCCCTCTAATGTACAATCCCAGTAAAATTGTTTTTAAAAAACTATTGCAAGCCAGTGTTCTCGCTCTTCTGTTGAACTTTCAATCCAGAAAGGAGAAACCACAACAGCAGGACATTACGTTTCCACAAGGTGAAAACTCAGGAGCTGCTGTCCTACTTTGCTGGTGAATTAACTGTATCCTATTCTTTGAAGAAAGCCTTGAGCTAAAAACCCAGCTTTTCTTGTAGCTGGTACCTGCCTTGCATTGTTTAAACAGATGAGAAGACTGTAATCTGTAACCAGTCCATCTACTGAAATAGCACCCGGTTCATCCTGGTCAGACCTGTTCATTCAAGGAGCTGGTTCTGAATCCCCAGCTGCTGATGGGTGAAGCAGACATCGTGGAAGCCATTTTACTCTGTATTGTTGGAGTGGGAGAAACGGTTGGTGAAAATTATACTAGTTTTAATTAATCGTTTTACATTGAGAAATAGCTGTATGAGTAATTTTAGAAAGCGGTGAGATTAATAAATCTTTATCATATTTAAAAATGTCAAGTGTTGTGCCAAAGAGTGACACCACAAAGCTTACTGCTCCTAGAAATACATGTACTGAGCATATCAAGATTTTCTTTCATTTAATATTAATTTACCAGTTAGATCAAATGGGATTTTCCAGTTAGCTCAAATAAGATGGATTCTTTTTAGCCACTGAATATTGAGCCAAGTCAACAACACAATGCAAGCGACCATCTACTGTTGCTACTTGCTCATCCAAGAGACTCTTGCCAATTCAATGACCTGATGCAAAGCTGAGTTTTCTTAGACAGAAAACTTTTAACCTGTACGATTTGATTGAACTGTATTGGTGAAGTGCCTTGAGAACTGAATTGAATTGAACTTTATATGAAAGAACTCTACTTAGTGCAACTAGGGTGCGGCATTTCACTCAAGGAGCTCTCAATTTAAGCAACAGCTTTATTAATGCTCTAACTGCACCATAGAACATTTACACCTCAGAGAACAAAAAGATCTTCAAGATCACCTCCTGCACACCAAATATTTCAGTCTCCCGTAATGGAAACCTTTGTGTTTACACCTTTAAACTTTCTCTCCCCAGTTATTTCCTGAGAAAAGATCACTTGGCAGATACGTTTTAGATTTTGATTTCTGAGGTTTGTGTTAAATGATTAAAAAACAAGACGATGGTTTTACCGAAATTGTAATCCTATTCAGACCAGAGAAATGGCACGTTACAGATGGCAGCACTTACCACCGGGCTCGCTTTTTCAGGAAGTCAGCTCTTAATACCAGTTTAAAGAGCATTTTATACCCCCAGTCTGTCGCATCAGCACATGATTACATCATACACATTTGTAAATGAAGATACATCAATGGCTCCAGCCATATCAAAATATTACACCACGATTTTTAGATAATGGCCTTTCCGAATGCAAAGAGATCGCTGTTAAGAATTATACACTCAGTCTGTGCTCTTATTTTATTCCTAAATCTCTGTTATATACATAATGAACATGATAACTGTGTATCCTGACAGAATGGCTGTCCTAATTAGAAAAGACTGCTTGGGAAAACATTAGCCTTAACATGTAACAGGCATGTATTATTAGGTGCATTTATGAATGATAGAAAATAAGATAATCCTAACACCCGCTAGATGATAGTCTGCCTTAGATTTCATGTAAAGGGGATCATGAATTTGAATTCAGTCCACTTTTATTTTTATTTCCACCTTTTAAAAAGGAGATGTTCCCCTGGCACCAGTCCACACAGTCTGTACTATGAGATTATCTCAATTGTAATGAGGCAAACTATAGTAGTCATCACCGAACTTTGTAGATCAGTCTGTGGAGTTCATGGAAGAGTTTACAGTGTGGAGGGAGATTAATACCAGTAAAAACACAGTTCCCTGCTAATTTCTCACCAGTACTCTGCTAACCAAATGAAATCTTAAATGAATATCTCGAAATTTTGAAGGGACACCAACTCAGAATGCACATACAATAAGAAGACACAAATGAAACACACCTATAGATGAAGGACTCGTCAGTTTTATACAGAACATGTGTAAGAACCTCAGTTGCACAAAGATGGACAATAGTATCTTATGGATGGCGATGCAACCTATGGATTGAATAGGGCCTGACGGCAAAACAGTTGAAACTGCAGTCCACTTTCAGAGAAAAAAAAATAAGGTTTTACCATAGCAATTTTTTCACAGCCAAGTTATTTACTTTCACACCTCCATGAGGTGTTAAAGTGCAGATCAGAGAATAAGGAGGTGAAGAAAAACAATGCATAGGCTATAAAATCTGCATGATGAATAAAATAAGGGAACAAAAGTTTCATTTTATTCCGTGATGACCCAGTTCACCTCACACGGCCCTACATTTCTGCATTTTGTAATTGGGTGTTTTAAACAAGCCAAGCGATAAGGGCTGTCTCAGACAAATTGCATTTTTACCCTCTCTAACCCCACATTGGACGTGCCACTTCGACAAAGAAGAAAGTAGAATATTTTATCTTTCTCCACCCCACACATATGTACGTTTTATACTTCTTGAAAACAAGCTCAGAACTTCAACTGATAACCTGCTTTAAATGTATATGATTTTTTTTGGGGGGGGGGAAGCGGTGCAGTGTTACAGTTAACTTTAATTAACGCTATTAAGGGAACATTTTCCTTGCTGAACTTTTGTGTTTAACTTTTAATTGCATCTTTGGAAATAATTCTTTAGTGTGTGCTCTCTTCTCAGCTATATTTAAAAAAGATAAATTATGTTTATACAACATAATCAGAAGAATATAGGTCACATTAAATGTATTCAATACTTCGTACTCCAACTTAAAAGCTGAAGAGAGTGATGATTTTTGTTATATCTTTAGAAGACTTTTTCAGTCTTTACTTTCGAACCAAATGTGCTAATTCTTTTCAGGTTAAATCATCAACATATCCATGACTCCTCTGATTATATCAGCCTACTTATTCACTTTGAGACCTATTGCAACCAGGCTGGCCCAGCTCTGGCTACAGAAACAGCCTGTGAGAAAAAAAAGCTCACTCTTCTTTCCAAATTCAAACTTGCTATCCGAGTGCATAAATATCCTTTCTCATCCTCCAATAGCCCCTCTATTTCCTCTTGTTTCTGTTTTGCCGTTTTTAATTCATAAATCGGGTTAACACAAATGCATGAGTTTAGATTTCCTGTCTGGCTTTTGAAATCCAGAAGCTTGATTCTTGATTCTGGAGTGAGATGCTGCACTCACGTTACCCTTTTGTAAATCCCTTTCCATTGAGCTGCAAGGCTTCGGTAACCGCATCCACACTGCACTTTCTGATGTAATTTCTGCATCTCATAGCCATCCATCTATCCATTGTCCAAACCAGCTTAATCTGAACAGGATTGTGGGATGCCTGTGTATTTCTGTATTTGTCATTGGTCAAAAGGAGGGGTATACCCTAAACAAGATCCTAGCCTAACACTGAGCATGGTAATTTATAGATGACATGAATAGGTTTTGCTTAATATGCAGTAACATGTGGTCCAATTCAATATATTATGTCTGGTGTTTTTGATCTTTATGCTCAAAGGTCACAATTTTTGTTTGAGCATTCTGGTGTCAGACATGAATGGATGGAGCTCTGTGGTACTTTCAAACTAACAGCAGCTCTGAAGTTTATACTGATACAACTCTGGCACATCTAGAAGTTTTTCAGGTGAGAAAATTTTGAGTTCTTCCAAAGCAACTTATGACCCACTTTTTCAATCAAAATATTTAGTCGTTCCCTGCTTGGCTTTAAAGTAAACAAGAAAACCTGAACTGCTTTGGTGTTTGTTTAAAGACTTCAATAACCATCAGAACATGGAAACCTAAAGGTGTTTCTGGGCTATGTTTACTAGATTAGTCAAAAGCATTCTTGTATTTTTTAGGTTAAGAGAGCAGTATCCTATAAGCCCTTCATCTAACACCTCCACCTAGTCCCACACCTCTTAATAGGTAGAACATGTTTCATCCTGTCAGAATCCTCTGAAACATGTGCAATTTTCTGTTTACGTCTCATTCCAAGCACTTTTAACAGTTGGCTCTCTCCTTATGGTTCTTTGAACATTATGTTTTGTTTTTTTGCTTACTCATTTTATGTTCCCACCGTGAGGCAGCACTATAGATAAATAAAATTTATATCAGACTGTGCTTTATAAAACACAAGTATACCTTCCACACGCAAGTAAATTTTCTGACTACTGTAGCCCATCATGAGTAACACTACTAAATGAAGAACAAACTTGTTTTAAACAAAAATGTATTTTGAAAAGAGTTCCTCCACCTGCATTTGTGAATGTCTTATTTATGTCTTCTTTCAGACTGGTAGATTGAAAGAAAATATTTAAAACACAAGAACGGTTTAAAAAGTTGTGTAACAACCTAATTCATTTAGATATTAATAGATGTTATGACCATGAGTAGTGAGGATTAACCTGGAAAAAGTTATATTGAATGTTAATGCTATTTTGGTACGTTAAGGTTAAAGTCTTAATGAAACAGAGCAAGTTCTCTGTTGCTGGTACAGGGTCTCAATTATATTGTGTAATTAAAAAGGAAAACTCAATGCTTTTTTTGTAAATGTGAAAAATCTTTTTTCTACATTATTTAACTCCTGACTCATTACTCGGACCTAAAGACTGATTCATAAGACACGGTTTGGTTAAAAAGCAGCTATGACCCCTTTCAGTACCTGCTTTTTGAAGGCAAATCAATGACTAAATGGAAAGTCTACTGTATTTCAGGTGCAACAGATGACAAACCCACCGTTAGCAGAATTTAGTAGGCATATGGGGTGATGCTTGTGAATATGGCTTTAATTTACCAGCACAATAGGATCAGTCCTAGTTCTGTCACACTCCCCAGTGTTGCATTTTATTAATTGTACTTGATTTGTTTTTTTCCTTTTAATCTCTCTTAAAATGTGTTGTCTTTGTTAGTTTTCCTCAGTGATAGATAAAGCAGTTTTTATGACTTTTATTTGTTCTCCTTTATTGCAGCTGTTTTCAGAACATTACTATGGAAATAAAAAAAACAAACTGACAAATAGTGTATTATAGTTCATTCCTGGGGGGGGGCACCATACAGAATTGTGCTCAGGGCACCAAATAGAAGGCACCACATCTGATCTTACCTTTTATTTGTAAATATGTCAGGTCTTGCAGCACCAGGTTTCCCTTGGATTCGTTAACGCTACCTTGCAGAGTCTGGCGTTCATCCCTCTATTTAGTAAGGAGGAAGTAAGCTCTCATTATATATTCCCTCTGCATTTCCTCACGTTTAAAACACATACAGCCACATGAATGTAGAGAAAATGTTTTGTGCATGAGCTATGGGTTTCTTTTGAAGGATTTTTTTTTTTATCAAGAAATAGGCTACAGACTCTAAAATAGGGAGGAAATACAGGTATAAGTGATGCACATTGACAAAAAAAGTCCTGGGGGATCAAATTTAGAAATGACAGTCATGTGTGCATATCGGCCCACTTAAAGTACTGCTGGGCTTTTTTATATATTTTGAGTTAAAATTTATTAGTCTTGCAATTTTTGTCTCAAAACAATCTTAGTTCCATTCTTGTAGTGTTGAAAGTTGTCTGTCGCAATTACATTTTTCTATCAGTTCAAATTTTACATGCAGATGCATGCTTTTCTTTCTGGTGCCTTTCCTTTTTTTATTTCTGTCCTTGTTTCCATAGCATTTAAAATCATTTCTAATATTTCTTTTATAGGCATATCAATCAGATTATTATTGTAAAAGCTGTCATCCTCCTGGTGTGAAAGTAAATCTTTTGGGCTTCTCTTTGGCACTAAAACAACAATTCTGAGTGCTACACTGCTGAGTTATAGTCGCATTTCTGGGTGGTGCGCAGGTCTCCGTGGACGGCATGCCAGCCTGAAAAAGCACTGCAGGAGTTTATACTCATGCTGACGCGGGTACAGTATACTCCGAAAATAGATAGGAATGGTCGTGTGAGAGAGAGGAGAAATGCTGCACACATCTAAAATTGCTGTTCACGATAAAAAAAACCACAATTTCTTACCAATTTGATTCTGTTTCTTGAAAGGTTTAACAAATCCAGCTTTTTATCTCTCTATAAAGAAAAAAAATCTGTATAACTTTAAACACTTAATGTATACAATCTAACTTTATAAACATTTCTGTTTTTCTTCCTTTCAGTGATGTTTTTCTGTTCTAACTCTCTTCCATCTGTTCTTAAAGTATCTGTGACCCCTTAAGAACCATCCAATTCCATGAAATGCAAAAAAAAAAGTGTATTAATATTGGAAACTTGGGCATTAGTTCCTTCTCTATCAAAACTGTACATGTAATAAAAGACATTGTGTCTTTCTTTGTTGAAATTTGTCATTCATAAACAGTTTAAGTAGACGGCAAGTTGTCCAAAACAGTGGTAGACTGTTAAAACAGCACATTGCTGCTTAGTTGCAGCAATACCGTGACACCAGACTTGAGTTTGCACCACATTTCTGATGTGAAGAGAATGAGTGCTGCTTGGAACAGAGCTGTGAAACTGACAGGATAGCCTACAGGTGGGCTGGTCAGACTGAGCACTTCCATGTTTTTATCTGAGGATTTTTTTGGGGGGGGAACTGCCTTGAACAAGACTATTCGCTGGAGAATTTATGTCAAAGGGCCTGATATTTTACAGACAAAGGAGGACCTTGAAAGGAGATGCTATTTGAATACGTTTTAGTGGCTCTAATGTGAAAAGCTCACAAAAGAAAAGATTGTTGCCAGTTGAATTAGGCTCAGCTGGTAAGAATGATCCTTGTCGAAAAAGTGACCTTAGATATCACAACGTATTGATGATGAAATATCATAAATATGATCAAAATAAGAGATCTGTTTCAAAGGTTAATCATGTCCATTGCATCCTTAGAAAACAATGGGAGCTCTACCAGAAGCCATGTAGATATATATGCTTGCGAATGAAGATGTGTTTTCAGAATAAAAAATACACATAATTGTTCATTTTAACAGCCCCCCTTTTATCTATGTTATTAGTGAATTAATGAATAAAAACACAAAAAGCAGAACCCAAAAGCATGGGGCATATTGCATCTGCACAGGTTCTAAGGCTGGAATAAATGACAAATCAGAACCTGTCTTCAAGTCCTGAAATCATCTGTTGTGTTTGCTGCTGCTCCTCCATTCTGCGCTGCTTCACCTGTGTTTTTGTTTTCATTGCTGTGTGGCGCTGTTGGCTCTGCTAGCAGCTCCAGCACATACAGAGCTTCGCCCTAAATGTGCTCGACTATTTTTATAACAACTGACATTGTTCTTCTGACTGTGCTTAGTCTCTCTCCAACAGTTACTCACCACTACCTGTGTTGTCAACCATTGTAGAAGCAGTCAGTTTAGGTGCTGAGGTTCCCTTTTTACGTCATAAAAAAGCACAACAAAGTTGCAAAATGGTAGTCAGCATGACATTTACTTCAGCAGTATTTTTGCCAGTGTTATTTTTACATACATATGAATTTTTTTTATGCAAAATGTCACAATTTGTGCGTAAAAGGTTTGTAATTCCAATCACTGTAAATTGAGTAGATTGTCTGTGGTTGGCGCCAAGTTACAATAATTTGGAGGTGTGCGACCATGACCAGCGCAGTCGGAGAGAATCTATTACTGTTTCCACGCCCCCGTTGAACACATTTAATCATGCTAGAATTTAGTGCAGCTGTGCTGTATTGCAAAAAAAAAATTAAAGAATGTAATTTCCACACATAGGGAGAGTAAATAGCGCTATCTGTTGCTTGTTTTTGTGAAAATAAATCTTTACTATTTACTGTAACACAGCGTGATCCTTGTATCAAAACTGAAATTTATATTTGTCTGTCTTGCAGCAATCGTAGTTCTCTTTGTGACACTGAAGCGCAGCAAGAAGGAGCCTCTTATCATTGCTGAAGAGGATATTAGAGAGAATGTGGTGACCTATGATGATGAGGGTGGAGGAGAGGAGGATACCGAGGCCTTCGACATCATTGCTTTGAGGAATCCAGCTGCTGCCGAGGAGCTCAAGTTTAGACGGGACATTCGCCCAGACGCGAGGCATCATTGTGGTATTCCCCACATCCGCAGGAGCCCATCAGTTGAACTGGATGAGGTGGATGTGCATGAATTCATTAAGCAGAGACTAGTGGAGGCCGACATGGACACCAGTGTGCCGCCCTATGATTCCCTCCAGACCTATGCTTATGAGGGGCAGGGCTCATCTACAGGATCCATAAGTCCATTGGACTCTGCCGGTGCACAGTCCGAGCAGGAATATACATACCTGGAAGACTGGGGACCCGAGTTCCAGAAACTAGCAGAACTCTACGAAGAGGCAGAGTCAGATGTGACCACTTAGTCTGTGATTTCATTTTTCCTCAAAACCAAATCTGTTTCAGTCCCATTCTTTTCAGATTTCAATGAATAAAATGAACACAGACAGTCTCAGTGGTCCTCAACTTTTATTGGTGAAATCCAACGACTGCTTTTCTATTTGTTTGTTTGTTTGTTTGTATTTTGTTTTGTTTTTTCATTTTGTCACTCTGAATCATGGTTTATTTGTCTGGAATTGTCAAATTTTAAAACTGAGAGAAGATAAAATATGAGGAAAAAGGAAAATTATGATATTTTCCTTGGTGTATATTTTTTATTGCTCAATAAAGTCCAGAAATCCAAAGTGGATATGTGAAAAAACTTGTAAATTTGTCTTATTTCCCTAAGCTCAACATGTAGCATTAATGTGAAAAGCATACCCAAGGTTTGCATTGAAGGTAGATGTAAATTTTGTCATTTTTTTTATGTGTTTGAACTTATATTTTGATAATATATAAAATGAGAAATTTTCTTAAACTCACATTGGGTTAATAAATACATGAAGGGTAAAATGTATTCATCCACCATCATGAATATTTGAAGAGATCCACCCTAAGTTTTATTTTAAGAAAATGTTTTGTAGCTGTTATCAAGCTTCTTTTGGCTTAGCCCACCTTTTAAACTTGGGCTAGACCAGTTTTTATACATAAGTTACAAATGTTTAAAAAGGTCAGGGCCATAGAAAGCCAGTACAGTACATCTGGCGCATGATGCTGCTACCTTTTACGTTGAATAATTTTACTTATTTTTTGCCAATTCTCGGTTAATGTCACCTCAAGGCACTTTACCAAAAAAGGTAAATTCAGGCAATATCAAAGGCAAAATTGAAATCAATAACATTGTTTTTGTTTTGTTTTTTTCCAATGTCTTGTTGAGCAGAAGACTCTTTTAATACTAAGTATGCACATTTAGGTTCAACAGTGGTTCTCGTGTTTTTGGGTTTAAAACACCATGAGTCCTCCAAAAACTGTCAAAAATTTCTCTCACATTTTTTGGGAAGTCCATTGCACTCAGCTTTCAGTTTTTAGCAGGGAACATCTGAGTACTATTTGATAGTATATAAAATGAGAAATTTTCTTAAACTCACATTGGGTTAAAACATACATGAAGGGTAAAATATATGTGCAAATGGGAATGCCATCATTCCCATTGGCACAGGTGTTTTCAAGATTGGTAAGATGTTAACCAATTTCTTTTGATATAAAGTTAGGCATAAACTGTTTTTTCCCCTTTTTGGGGCCAATTTTTCAGTTGGCAAGAGTTTCAGCTTCATTGTGTGTGCCGTATTGTGTATTATAGGGACGATTAGCCTCTCGCAACCACCTCCCAATCAGGAATCATGAAAATCAATCATGTTTTAAATTCAGTTGGCCTTTGATCTATTTCTTTTTCAAGCAGCCTTTGTGAGTTGATTGTGAGCACATTCTGCTGTTGAAGCAGATCTGTGAGTGTCTATGAGCCGATTTACCTCAACCTCGCACACTGCGCATGAGCAAATAAGGGAATTCTTCTCTGACTTTATTTTCGGATATATAACTACCGCTCACTCTCTCTGGCACTATGTCCAATGTGTGGTTTATGGTTTTGTAGTGTGAGCAGTAAGATGGAATCAGAGCATAGGGTCATAAAATATAAGAACAATTATCACGAGCTTTTAAACCCTGCAGTTTCGTCGTACAGCTTGAGCTGTAACTGATACAAAAATTGAAAATCCAGTATATGCCCTCTCTTAGGATAATAGCTAGAGGTGGCCCCAACAACCTGGCACTATGGTTGAAATTTGAATACAGCTAAGAGTTATTGACAGAAAAATGGTCCAAATATTCAAAAAAAGTGGCATGCTTCTTCTCAGCTTTCCATTTTAAACAGTAAAATTATATACACTGGACTCGTAATACACTCATTCAAGACCCGTAAAACACACGTAGATATGCGATGCTGTTTATAATTTAGGATGTTTCTAATCTCAGATGTGTACAGTCCTGCTCACCATTAGTGGCACCCCTTCATGTTTTGTATAGCTGAGTGAATATCTTCAGAAATAAATGGAAATGTTCAAAACTTAAATCAGCAGTATCTTTCAATTTGAGTTCC
>JAUZNJ010029411.1:0-15445 GCA_034780135.1 Jordanella pulchra | reverse complement strand
ATTTAATGTTATCCTGTAAAGTCCTACAGGGAAGAGATTTAAATGAAATCCATGAAAATTTATACTTAACGTATTTCTTCTTATTTACCTTTAGCTGTTTGAATCAGTTTATCATTAACCCGAAACCCAGAGCTAAGACAAAATGACCCGACACAGTTTATACCATTAACAGGATTAACCATGAGTAGTCAGCTATTCAGATAATTGTCAACTGATTTAGTTATTAAAAATTGTTACGTTTAGTACAGAGACGTAAGAAAACAGGCTTTTAGTTGATAGAGCAACCCATTTAAAGCACCTATTACACAGAAATTTTTCAAGATGAAAACATAATTTTTTTCCATCAATGCAGCATACTCTATCCAGTTGTCAAAGGGTGCAGTTTTGGTTCCACTTGGTTTAAATTGTGTGTAAAATCTTCTTTAATGAACCTTTTGCCATCTAAATTTTAAATGATTAAACCAAAAAAGAATCAACAAATTAATCACTTTGTAAAAAAGTCTTTAGTTTCGTCTCTGTATCAGTATAAAATGTTAGCTGATGTCCATGAGTCACAGTCTTGAGTACATCAATTTATTGAAACTGATGATGATAGTTACTTGATTTAATGACTTTTTTCAGTGTTACATCTGTTTTTCCCCTTCTAACAAAAAAAAACACACGTGTATAACTGGGTTGTAGTGACTTATTGTTGTACGAAATCTATTGGCTGGTGGTTAACAGAGTTAAGGTGCCTTCTGAAAAATCTTTCATCAGCTACATTACTTAGATTAAGTCAAAACCTC
This sequence comes from Jordanella pulchra, assembly GCA_034780135.1. Lineage (NCBI taxonomy): Eukaryota > Metazoa > Chordata > Actinopteri > Cyprinodontiformes > Cyprinodontidae > Jordanella > Jordanella pulchra. The sequence continues at coordinate 14,660 of JAUZNJ010029411.1, read as the reverse complement.
ACAGCATGACTGCTTTCAGAACAAGTGAGACTTTTAGCTAGTTCTATTCATTTCCAGAATTATAACAGCTCCTTCACCTACCTGAAGATGAAGATGAAGAGCATGAGCAGCATACAGAAGGTGGCTACATTGTCCATTGTCTTCATCAGCACCACCAGCTGCCTCTGCAGAGCTGGCATGAAGCGGACCAGCTTCAGAACCCGCATTAGCCGGAATGTCCTCAGCACAGACAGGCCACCGTCTTGCCTAGCCACGATCTCCCAAACACTGCAGATAAGCAAGCATTAAACACACACTTACTTTCTGTATATGTGATTAGATCTATTCTTCTATTACTGAGATCTGCATTTTACTCATTCTAAGCTTATTTGTTGGAGGTCTCACCCATGATTGAATAGTTTTTGTCAAGCTGCTAAACAATGCGCTAATGATAAATATACAATTCATGAAGTATGCTGGCATTGTAAACACCAAGTAAAGTTGCATATTGATCATTTATCTCCTTTTGTTTGTTGAACAGGCCCTACATATAATAAGTCTGTCTTTGAACTGGTATGTATTACTCCTCCGTTATTTTAGGACAGCACTAAAAACTGTCACACTGTGGAGAAAATTCATTTTGGCCGCTTAATCTAGTTCTTTTGGTCACGATCCAGATTTCATGACCATAGGTGAGGGTAGGAACATAGACCGGCCAGTAAATCGGGAGCTTTTCTTAGCTCTCTCTTCTCCACAGCATCGCTGGATTCTCCCTTAGAGATAGGGTGAGGACCTCGGTCATTTGAGAGAGGCTCGGAGTAGAGCCACTTGTTCTCCACATCGAAAGGAGTCAGCTGAGGTGGCTCGGTCATCTTTTTCAGATGCCCGCTAGACACCTCCCTCAGCAGGTGTTCCAGGGACATCCCACCAGGAGGAGGCGCAGGGGACGACCAAGGACACGCTGGAGGGACTATGTCGAAAAGTTATCAGTGACACATTCTGGCATGTGACCAATTGTTCTATAGTTACGGCTACTGATGTTAGAAGCTGGTTGCTCTTACAGTAATAAACTTGTAAAAGTAAAGAGTTTATTAATTTAAAAGGACCAGCATCCCCTTGTTAATAAACCTAAAAAAGAAAAAATGGAACAGAATCTATCTTTCCTGATCTGTTTGTCACAACGGCCTTCAAAACACCTTTATCTTTTATCAGATATCAAAAAACTTTGGTAAATACCTGATCACCACAATAATGCCGTCAAAGATGTTGTAGGGATTTTTGATGTAGCCAAAAGGTCCGTAGACTAAAACTTTGAGAAGCATTTCCAGGGCAAACAGGCTGGTAAAGACAATGTTGCTGATCTCCAGGGCATTGGTCAGTTCCACCGGCTACAGAGACAGAGGTAAACAAAGCAGGTATTTAATCCATGATGACAGAACTGCGAAAAATTTCATTTGAAATTAAGAGAATAACAAACGTTATAGTAGAATATCCGTTGAGCAGATGTGTTAAGTCATTTTCTCCCATTTTAATATTTTATTATCTAAAGTTTAAATATATTACAAATAATTCTACTTCAGACTACATATGGATATGAGTATTGGGGAGGTATAGAAAATGAAGGATTTATATTTCTACAACAGGCAGTTAATATACTTATAAGGACATTTATTACCCAGAGAAAGAAAGCAAGAAATGGTAAACAGTTAATAGCCTTTACTTGTAAAGTGCTTCTCAAATTCAAACAGCCCAAATGCTTTATACAATACTCAGCCATTCATTCATATGTCGATGGTGGCAAGCAACACTGCAGCCACAGCTGCCCTGGGGCAAACTGACAGAAGTGTGGCTGCTGTACACAGGGGCAACAGGGCCCCCTGATGACCATCTGTAGGGAATATGAGTGAAATGTCTTTTCAAAGGACTCAACAACACAGCCAGAAGGAGCTTGGGTTCAAATCAGGTGAACTAGATGCAGGATGAGCTTTTGCATCATATGCCATTGTCACAGGGATAAAAGACAAAAGCAAGGATTAAAGGAAATAAATGTACACAAAAAAACCATCCAAAAGTGGGACAAATGGACAAATCCAAGGAAATAAAGAAAAACTGAGATACAAAAGGAAAAAATAAAAGGAATAAAAATAAAAAGAAACCAGGAGCACAAAATAATAAAAAGCAACTTTAATGAGGATCATAAACCACATAGAAAGAAAAGAAAACAAGCAACATGATATGAATCAGTTTGTAGAAAAACAGAACAGTAACAGTAAATTGTAAAAATAAGAAATGTGTCCATACTTTTTCGTTTCTGTATATATCCAAGAAAACTGCAGGAATGTACCAAAATCATATTTTTTATTTCCTGATATTCCATAGGTTTCCTGGTCAAATGTCCCACACATCAACGCCTGATGTGTCAAATACGGAGATAGAAATATGCCAATGACTGCTTACTTCTCAAACAAGATAAATCCACCCGGGCATCTTTCTCCTGCATACAATAAACACGGTCAACCTTTTGTCCCTTGGCAGACAGACCAAACACAGTGGCGATACCACTCAGAGCTCATCACAACTTTAAAATGTCACTCACATTTCCATCAAACAGCATGAGTGTGTGTATATGTGTCTTGTTTGGTGGGCAGGTGGGTGTGTGTGAGCATTTGAACATGGCGAGACAAACAGGCACTGAGAATAAACAGACAGAATGATAGCACATGATGCCAGAGATAAAAGGCGCGGCACATCCAAATACGACAGGCAATGGAAATTAGACTTCTGTACTGTGCAACCGTAATTATCAGCGAGGAGAAAAGAGCTGCAAGAACGTCATTGTGTCTGTGGACAGTGAAGACAGGCTTCATAGGGCCTTTCATCTCCCTGCAATAAAAGAGTTTACAGAACTTTTAAGCAGGGTAACGCACTCACTTCACATGACATGACACAGAGTATAGAAGGTGCCGAAGTCTCTGATCAGGCTTCACATGACTAGGATCAAAAATGTGCATTTTGTTACTAGTAATCACATGTATCTACAAAGTACTGGATGTGTTTCCATGAAGAAATCTGCATTCCCTGCAGAAATTATACCCATGTTTAACTGGTAATGTAATGTAATGTAAGCACTAAGCATGTCATTGAATCCAGCCTGGTGGGCTGCCACTAATCACAACACACCATGACTGTTTAGGTGGGGATTACTCAGCACTTGCATTTGCACACAGACAGAAGGAGAAATACAGAGATTAGCATCTACAGCTGAATAAGAGTTCCCTTTCAAACTCTCAGGCACCATCTTTATTTAAATCACATAAGCAGCAGAGTCGGTTGGTGACGATGAGATACTGGCATTGCTGATTTCAAAAATTATTTAGTTAATTAAGCAAAAATAAAATTTAAGTCCAGTTGAACTATATTCCCAAGGGTTTTCTCACAGCAAATTAAAATCAGACATTAAATAACTTCTGAAAATACTTCCGGATTGTTTCATTCTGCCAGACAGCATAATAAATATGTTTTTATATACCTAATTTGGAGCCACGATGAATCAACTTTAGTTTTAAAGCCAATTGAAAAGCCAGAAACTGTCTTTTTAATGACTTGATCACGAAAAACCCACGTGTGCATTAGGATCCCTGGTTCACCTAAGATGGCCATTCTCTAAAAGGACAAAATTTGAAGCAAGACCACAGAAGACCTTTTTGATAACAGCAATGCACTAGTTAGATATCCAGAAGATACTGCAGTCAAAATCCAAGCCAAGGAAGCTGAAGCTTTTACTAAATAAATCAGCATAGGTGGAAATAATATCAGGCACACAAAAAATATATTTTGATATATATTTGGGATATTTTGAGTATTGTACGTCCTCCTCAACAACAAGGTTAAAACTTATGGTAAAGTCACAGTACTGTATACATACCTTCACAGTGGATGAAAAAATTAAGCATCCACTGTCTGAATAAATAAATCAGTATCTAAACTATATCTTGGAGTGGACATAAAACCGGTTTTAAGAAGGAGTTAAAGTTCCACTTATTCCCAAAGAGAATAATTTGTAAATTGAGTTTAATTTATCAACATTTGCTCAAATAAAATCCACATCCAATTATGATAATAGTATTTTGTCATCTTACGCGACTCCTCTTCTACATCATCTATGTGGAATAATTATGGGATCGACTAGACAAGATCAAAAACACAGAGAAGCACAAAAGATGCCAATACTCTCACAATGTGCTGTATTCGAAAACAAAAAAAAAAACAAAAACAAAACACTACCTAAAAATGAGCCCAAATCAAATAAATGAACCCTTTAAAGCCAAATGTATCATAGTTGATACATGAATTTCTGAGACCTCTGCATCACCAGTGGAATATTTTCGCTCTTGAGAACCCGACTTAATAAATCAGAAATATGTAGGGAACAGAAAATGTATAAAAGATTATACGGAAATTCCTAATGTATTAAAAATTATGCAAATAATGATCAAATTTAACTTATACAAAATTTATGTTTTTTTCATAATTTTTCCTAGAATTCAATGACAACTCTTTTCTTTCAATTATTTCATGGTTCAGGCTTTAAAGGGTTAATAACTAGGTAATAAATCATTAGGTTCGGAAGGTTTTCATCATCCCCAGTATGATGAACGCTGTTTTGAGATTTAGAAATTGGGTTGAGGAACATTAGGGAACAAATAGCATCATGAACACCAAGGAATGTTGTAAAGAAATTTGGATCTAGTTTTAGGTTATAAAACAAATTAACAAATTTTGCACTTATTAAGCATGTCAATCATTTATGCTCAGATCCTAAGAGTATTGCTCAGCTTGAAGTCTGTCGAAACATGGATGAGTATAAATCTGCGAAATTTAAAAGTGGCAGCCTACTCAGTGAAGTTGCTTGAAATTCTAACTCTGGAGCAGCTGAAAAGGTCCACAGATCAGGAGGGTGAGTATTTATATAAGAACTAATATTTGTACACTTCTCTGTGGCAGGTCCGACAGTGTGGGTGTGTTGTTTGGGTAAAAGATTATGGGTTTATTTATTTGCCAGGCCTAACCCTACGCCTATGCCTAACCCTAACCTACACAGGAGTAGAAACAGTGTTGCCAACTGTAGACTAGACGTGCACTTCCCCGCAGCCAGACTTCAAATGAATTGCGCATGCATGAAGTCAGCGGCACTTGTTGTTACTCACTTTACGTTGTTCCTCTCTCTACCTTCCTGCATGCTAGTGCATTGCAATACAATCAATTATGCAAATTAGGTAATGGCGTCATTTACTGACTTTAGGACAGCCAATACATACTTTTCTTACAGAGGAGTTGGCGACACAGAGTAGGAACATCCACACAGTAGGAACACCCACAGTTGGCTGTAGAACACTCACACATGGCTAAAGTTATGTGCTACTGAGAAATCTTACTTCTGCTGTTTTCTTCTTGGTTGCAGCTAGCTATGTTAAAAAATGGCTAAGTGAAGTCATTATTAAATAACTTACAGTAGTTGAACACAATCGTAACCATATTTCTACAGCTGTGGCTATGTCCTCTATAATGATTAATTTTAAATTTGAACTTTTCATGAGTTAAAATAATGTTAGCTTTACTGTTTAAATTGAGGAAAGTAAGACCTAAACTCTCTTTGAACACATATATTTACATTTCTAATCAGTTTGCAGCTACTCTTAAGTATTTTTTCCCATGTTTCCTGCATTGTTTTTTACAGAACAGTTGATGGCTGTTGAATATAAAACCAGAATTCTAAATTTGAAGAGAAAGAGGTCTTAGCTTAAAGATGCTTTGCTAACATTACTAGCCGCAACTAGTATGAAAACAGTACTGTTTAAAGAGGCGGGATTTCTTAAAAGCAGCAAAGCACAGATAGTTAACTCTCTCGGGTTGGTTCCACCCTTAAAGTTTCAAAAGTTACCATGAGCGCACAGAAACACGTCTATACCAGTAGGAGAGAATTTTCAGGCACATAAAAGTAAGCCATGAGTGCAGAGAAGGAGCATGAACCAATGGGTGTGACATATAACAGAGCTTATGGTTTTAAATCTATAGGCATAAAACATTCAAAATGTTGCATGAGTTTTAAATAAAACTGCACATACTGTAGCAGCATTTTTTTAGAAATGTGCACATTTTGACAGCATTATGACTTTGTCTTTGAGACCCTAACTCAACATTTAATCTTGCATAAAATGGCTTAATGTGGAGGAAAACTTAATCCTAATGACACTAAACTAACCGTCGGCTAGTGAAACATGGTGTTGGCATCATGATGTTGAAGTGTATTCTACATTAGGGATAGGGAAGCTATTTAGCTGGTAAGAAAATGGATGAATAGAAAAGCCAGAACATATTATGTAGACTCAGACAGAAGATTGCTTTCTAGGTGGATGACAACACAAACATAGCCAGAGCTACGATAGAATGATTTAGATCAAAACGGTGCAGACTGACATCCAATTGGGAGTCTACAAAAGCTTAATAAAAGACATCCAAATATAAATTCTATGTAAGGTAACTGACTTATTTTTCAAAAATCTTGTATAACTAAGTGAAATTGGAACAATTCTAGCCTCGAGATATGAAAAGCTGGTGAAAGCTTGTAAACATTTAAAAAAATTGCATCATTTTCCTTCATTTTATTCTAAAGCAAACTACCACTTTATATTAGTCTGAGAGATAGAATCCTAATACAATACCCTGAAGTTTATGGCTGCTTTGTGAACAATTTCAAAGGGTATAAGCACTTAAGAACACAACTGTATGTAGAAGCAGCATCCAACATATCTGTTTTGTATTAAAAGAAGATACACAGATAAGAGGCTAACAATGTGAAACAAAAAGGGAATAATTTGCTCACAGTTCCTGTCAGTGAACAAGGTCTTCTCTGTTTCATCCCACCTCTTTGCCATTGTTTGTGTGCCTGAGTTCACAGACACAGATGAACCCCTTTGTTTAAACCCGCTGCTTTATTGAGGCCATTCGTTTTCTGATGAGTGCGGCGACGAGGCTGCCGGCAACTCCTTCATCTGTGCATGAACAGTAGTTGTGTCAATAAGGAAGGTTAAAATGATAAACGAATGCAAGACTGCATAGTCTCTGTATATTCTCCAAAATGAATGCCCTAACATAAAAATATGTCCCCACAGACAGAAAAAAAACCCGCGTGTAATCCCTGCTAAACAGAAATAGGGCCATAAAGTAAGCATATACAGCTGAAATCCTCTCTGTGAAGAGCCTTCACTCACACACACCCAGCTGTATGATGGACGTGGTTGATAAGCCAGAACAAGAGGTTTGCTATTTATGAGGTGAGACTTGGAATGCAGACATCTGGCCCCGACACTGCACTTCAGATCATTATTTTTTCCCCTACTGTTGCTCCAGCCTGTATATTTGACATTCCTCAACCAACCTTTTCTCATACTAGAGATGCACACGTTAGACACAGAAGTGAAATAAAACAGAAAAGTTTACAGACATTGTTTCATCACTTAGGACAAATGTTGATATTGACAAATAGCCAGCGAGGTGCTGGTGCTACCTAGAGGAGATTAATACGTCCACTGTGTGATTCCGTGAGTGATGAAGATGCTGAAGATTTTCTAATTACTTCCTTTGGTGGCTGTTTCCTGGCTAATGAGGCTCAAAGAGAATTAGGAGGTAAAGTGTGCTGGATGAGGAACAGTGTAATCTGGTTAGCACTAATGTAATGTCACCAAATCTGATGCGATCTAATCTAATCGGGATCTGGAACGGTACTTCTGTGCAGACTCTGTATCTCCGTATTTGCTCATCTGTATTTCGTTTAGAGTGCTGGTTAGCTAAGGCACTGCAAAGGTAGTATTCTATAATAATACTTAATGCTACTTGAGGGAGCATACAACAAGTAAAACAACATACCGAATGTATTTAAATTGAATTCCCAAAAAGTAGCTGATGAAACATATGAGCAACCTCATCTTTAATCACTATGGCCCCTACAGAGAGGAAACAGGATGACTATTCAAAAATGTATTTTTTTTTACAGCTATAAAGCAAAGGCTAATAGAATGTACAAATTATTACATTATTGCATTGAATGCATAGATTTTAAATTATGCCAAAAACATGTTTTAACATAAGAGAGCATGAAAGGGGAAGAGAGTAAAACCAGACTAATCAGACTAACAACAAAACACTGAAACGTGTAAAACAGATTTAAGATATTCCATGAAACAGTTTATAAAGCAGGTAAACAGATTTTCTAAGTTGTATCTGTGTATATGAAGCAAGATGCATTGCCATTAAATCATATCAAAACTCAAGACAGGTTGATTTAATAATCAAGTCATTTCAATTTCAGTATTTACCATAACAAGTTTAAAACAAACATCTTAAAGCAAAACCAGCAGTAAATAAATGGAGCATGCAATAAACAAATAAGGTTATTTTGTGAGATGTATTTGGTAAGATAACAGATAAGAAGGAAAAGTGAAACCTTGATCTTAAGTGTCCAAGATCACAAAACGGCATCTCATACCAAGTTAATACATTAATTCTCAGGGGTGTTTTGGTATTTAGAGGTTTAAATATAGCAAATATTCATAGCTTTTTGAAAACAAATTAATTATTCTTATGTAAAAATGTATTATAAATGATTTCCAAAGAAACAACATAAGGGTACAAGACTCATGTTAAGCTGTTCAAACAAGTTTACAACTGTTCCATGCAAAAATTTAGTATAGTATAAGTTAGTATCTGATTCAAAACATCTGATTCTGGATTTAATGTAAAATAGCTCTTTCAATGGACCCTTTTGAAGCTAAAAATCATAAACTTCCCTATGTTCTAACAAAAGCCAAACAAACATGTAATATAAAGTTGTATTATGCAGCTACAAAAATATCCCAAAAAAATTGCATTCAACTTTATGTGCTATGTAAAAATATAACTATATAACTCTCAGAAAACACTAAAATAAAATTGAACACATTTATGTGTTTTTTTTTCTTGGTCCGATAACAATCCTTAAGGTAAGGAAGTCCTTTTTTCGGTTTGTGTGATTGAGGTCAAAGTGGCTTCTGCTTCAGAATCTGTACAATGCATATTAAACCATAGAATTCCAAAATGAGATTCTTCCGCTCTTATTTTGAAATAAATGTGGGACTGATCCGACCCATTTTTACATAGACTATGTTTTGTTTTTGTTAGACAATATAGACAAATATTGACAAGTCACCTTATAAGCCAAAGAGCCAAATAAGAATTGATACTGGGTGAGGGATGGTGGCTTGACCACTAAGAAGTGGGAAAAAATAACTTTGTTCAATTTGACATCTCATTGAACCAGCAAATAATAGAAATAATTGTTTGATCACATGATTGATTCTCTCTTTTTGATTTCACAGCCTTAAGAGCTGGAAAAAAACCTCCCTTTTCAAACTAGGATTAGGAATAGCTATTTTGCCTTTTCTACATCTTAGTATTGTTGATTCAAGAAAGTATCTTTTCTTAGCTCTGCCTTGAAGGGCAGCCAGTATCTTAGGACTTGAACTTTGCATCAGCAGAGTGAGATCAAATTCAAAACAAATATTGGCTCTGGTTCAGTCTGTATGCTAAGCAAATGGGTCTGTCATATTTCTCTCTGGGGTTGACAAGTAAGAACCATGGGTGTGTCAGTATGCATATGAATTTCCACAAATTTTAGTGATGTTTAGACACCCAATAACATAATCTATTCATTTATATTCTGAAAACATCCAAATTTACTTCCTCCAACTTCTTAGAGAAGCTTTTAGGTTAAATTATTTACAGTTCTCTTCTTTTGTTCCATGAGAACTAATATACCATCTTACAATGTTCCAGTTTCCAAGCTAAATAAGCAACAAGTCAACGTTTCCCTGGTGACAGGTCGAGGCGAAGCAAATAAGATGTGCCTTGCTTTAACAGCTTCTGACGTAGACAGTCTAACTAGCAGCATGGGGAAGCTATTTCCTGTATGCTTCAACAACATTCGTAAGTAACATTTGTTTTTAAACGGTTTATTAAATGAGGTTCATTGATACGGATTTTAGTCTTTTTTCTATTTTTCTTTACACCAGGGGGTAAAAAAAGGAGTTTTATATTTCTTATTTGCTTCTGTATATTTAAAGCTAAAATAAAGGAAATGCATATCATGCATATAATACTACTGCTACTGTACCTGAACATCATGCATGCAACTCAAATATTGAAGCTAGAGATCAATAATAACCTTAATAAATCTCAGGTAACAGTAAAAATAAGACTGCAATAAATGGCAAAAGCTACATTCTGACTAATTTGCCACATAGTTAGCTTAGCACTTGGGAGCAATTACAGAATTTCATTCCGTAGGGCGAATTGATCTTAATATATGAAAAACTAAATGAATTAATGAGACAGTGGCAAAATCTCAAAAGCTCGAAATCCAGTTCCAGTGTAGGTTCATATTTGCAATTTTACATGCTCCTTTTAGTCCCATATTTGTACTTATTAAAACAAGAGCAAGTATATACCTAATCTGTCTAAAGCCAACTTGATACTGTGTAAAATTCATACTGAATTACATGGCTTCTGTGGAATCTGTTCGAAAAAAGAAGGAACATTCAGAACAATTATTTGGGCTGTTTAGGTACCTGCCCCCCATGTCGAGTTTTTAGCCAATCACAGCAGCAGTAGCAGTTTGATTTGTTTCCCAACTAGTGGAGTTAACTTATTAATCAAACTCCGATTGGGAAGGCAAAAATTGTGTCCTTTTTCTCCTTTTTCCAAAAAGAAATTCGCAAGTTGTTGTTTTTTTCTCTTATCAAATGACATAATCTTTCAAAACTGCCTTTGGTATTTTTATATATTTGTTTTCTCACACTCTAACATATACAGCATATAAATTAAATGTGAAAAAAAGAAAAATCTGTGAGGGGGAAACATTTTTAACCCTCAGTAAAGCTGACCATTAGATGATGTTTTTATGATGTTGGACAAATTGTATTTTCAAATTCAATCCTAACTATTCTTTCAACACCACTGTCAATGCTGAATGCCAAGAAGACAGACAATGACCGGTCCATTCATAGCTAGTGTCAACATGACACCAGACGGAACTTGATCAAAGATATGTCACAGTAGAAAATCCAGAGCCTAAGAAACTTCTAATTTGAATAGAAATTAAAGATCTGTTTAAACTGATTCAAAACAGGACGTGTAGTAACCTGTGATGGAAATATTTTGTTTTTGAGCTCTTTTGCTTTATCTATTTATGTATTTTTAAGCAACACTACAGTTGTTGAAAACACACCTTTTGCCATTTACCACCTACTTATTCCAAACTTTCCTCATTGCTTAAAAGCATTGTGTTCCTTTTACACTTCAACTATTTACCCTTAAAGTGGTTGAAGGCTACCCTTGTCCTTGTGAAAGTGTTCAAACACCACTTCCCTTTCAGTATAACTTCACACTTATACATTCAAAGACAAACACGTATGCTCTGTCTTTTAAGGGATTCGCTTTCAAGGTTAATACAAATGGAAAAGCTGCCAGTGGGAAATATAAACCAAGTGACCTGAAGTGCCTTTGGATCTTTTTGAGCTCATGTTTGATCAATATTGATGTCAGTGCTAAAAAGCTTCCAGTAGCGATTTTCAAAATGGGAACTATGCATTTCAGCGACGTTTATCCCTTGATGTCTCCACTCTCTGTATGCTACATTTTTTTCAATATGTTTTAACCTCAGCATTTCTCCTCTTGGATGTGGAGGGAAGGACAGAAGGGTCAAAGTGACTATAAAGACTAGGTGAAACTGCATTTGTGAAATAGAAGAAAGAGGTCGGCCTTTCTAAGTAAATAGACTACATCGCGTCACATTATTTGGCAGATACAAGCCTTCCATCAGCTCCACTATAAATGGTAATGCTCTTAAACTGCTTGGAGAGACAAAAAACAGACTCCTTCTCCTTACTAGTACAACCTCTCTTTGCAGAGGACAGTATGAGCACCACTTTGATTGAATACTACTAATAAGATAAGAGGGTGGGTAAACAGTCCATGTCATTTGAGGAGGGGGTTGGAGCTCTGCAGAGCTATTAACCCCAAAGATGTAAATACTGTACTGAATGACAAGTGTGTTGATGTACTGTAACTGTCCACCCACTCAGAAGAACAAAGTTCAATCTGCTGATCGTCATGCATTCGTGTCCCTGTTTGGTTCCTTGGCAGCCTGGTTCAGCCTGCCAAGCCTAGTTAGCTTACAACAGTCATTACTCATGGAGATTATTTGGAGCTTAGAGGTTACAGCCGAAAGTGTTGGATGTTTTCCAGTCCAAACCAAGGAAGAAAATGATAATCCTAAAGAAAAAGTAAATATAATTTGATCAACATCGTCCCTAGGAGTGAATGACTGCAGTGAACATACTTATCTACCAACCCTGCTTTAAAATGAAAAATAAGAGTTGGGCAATCATTTCACAATATTTTCAGTAATCAAAGTATGGTTCAGTTTAATCTTGTTTTTTTTAACATACACAGGAACTAAACCCTAATTACTTCTTGGTTGAATATAAATTAATTTAATATCAGTATTATAGAAAATCAATGTAACTTCAAAATAGCTTATAGTTTATTAGGATGGTGAAAACTACTTAATTAACTTTATAGATGACTACTAATTCCTTTTTGATGAATTCTAATGGATTATTGGGTATTAAAACTGCCTATTGCACAAATAAATCTGTCTTGGACAATGAAAAAAATATTTTTAAAACTTTAATTTAACATGTTATTTGGAAAAACAATGTGATCATTCCATAAACAAGAAAGAGTAAATCATATATCACACCAGGGCAAAATATAGATCAATTACTTTATTAGGGACAGTAGTAATATTGCTTATTGCCACATGTTGTGAATCAGCCAATCAGGTTCAGCAGCTCAGTGCACCGAGGCATCTAGATGTAGTGAAGCTGAAAAGTCAATCATCAGACTGTAAATATGACAAGGCAGATGGCTGGATGCCTTGATGTCAGAGGTCTGATTAGTTCAAGGTGACAGAAGAGGCACAAATAGTTTCAAGAGCAACCACTTATACCCAGTATGGAATCCAATCTCAGCACCAGCAGGTAGTTTTAGGTGTGGGGGATATTATCTCTGTACACCCTCGCCTCCTTAATTCAAGCTGAGTATTTTTTAAACAGCCCAACCTACCTTAAGATTACTGCTAACCATGTGCATCCCTTGATGACCATGATAAACCAAGCAAGAAAATCAATCATCTATCAAAGTTTAAGTTGCAATAATCTGGTTTCTGAGATCATCAAGATCTCAGTCTAGCTGCACATTTAAGTAAAAAAGAAATTAACTTCATAGTTGTGCATCGGGACAAATCAGCATTGTCTCTTATGTCAATGAGTAGACAATTCTGTGATATAATCCTAACACCTTTTCAAAGCTATTTCCCCAACTTATCAAGACACTTTTAAAGTCAAACCCAGCACTGCCGAGGGATAGAGCCCACAAAATTTAAATACGCCTATTATACTCAACAATGTATCTCCTAATATCGTAAGGGGGATTCTTTTAACAACAAAGCAAAGTGTTAAGTTGTTGTCAAATAGTCTTCTTTTAACTTGATATTCGTAGAAACAAATTTTGTGCCAAAAATTCCTTAAGACAAATTGGCAGTAGATGTTTGGACCCTTATGGAAGTTGTGACTTAAAACCCACTTCACAATGTTGTTAAACTCACAAGCCTCTGCAATGGTTCTTCAAGAAGGTAACTATTATCCATCATCCTTAAACAATTGGTTACAAAGGCATTTTAAATAAATATTAAAGTATTGCCTAATATTTCTGGTTACAAATGACTTTCTGGGATTTCCATGAAACTGCTTCCAAGCTTCTACAATTTGGTCCTAGATCTTATTCCGAAAAGGTAACAAGAGCACAATGATGATTCAAATGGCAAACCACAAAACCAACTAAAACTGACAAAGAATGAAAGTTGGGTCATTGATTTGTATCTGACGTGGAATGGGCTGTGCTTTAATGTTGCTTAAAAACATCAGCACTGCAACTACATGTTGTTCTAGTTTTAGTTAACAGATTTGACAAAGACTGCTGGATAGGTGACTTAACATCTTCAGAAAAACTGAGTGAAAGTTCAGTCTGTGTGATTTACGGTGGTTACCATGACCCACATGAGTGAGAATTTACACAGGCCTCATAAGATTTACAAACTAGTGCTCTATTGCCACCCCAGGAACTGTAGTGTGTAATTGAAAACTGAGTGGAGTGGAGAATCTCAATGATATTTCAATATACAATTTAGACAAAATTGAGAAGCTTAAATAAGAACACATAAAATTTCAGTATTAGAATATTCTTTTTCACATACTGGTACATGCCAACAGCCAAGACTTTTCAAAACTGACATGCAAAATACAGTAGACTGTGTTTGTCGGGAAAGAAATTCAGAGTCTCACCACCCTGCTTGTATCTTGTGCTGTGAGGCTGCATTTGTTTAACAATAAAACATATTTTCAGACAGGCATTGTTGATTTGTCTTTTCATTCACAATGACATATAACATATCTATCAATCTATCAATCTATCTATCTATCTATCTATCTATCTATCTATCTATCTATCTATCTATCTATCTATCT
>JAUZNJ010029410.1:0-15445 GCA_034780135.1 Jordanella pulchra | reverse complement strand
TACAGCATGAAATGTCTGAATGAGTGCTCATCCAAGACTGGTGATTCCATACTTTTTGCCAGGGGTTGTATGAGGATCCAATGACACGCATCTGTCAATTACCAACTAATCAAGATACAGTTCAAACTAAATTACATTACGTACTGTCTAAGATCAGTAAAATCAGTTTTAGAGATTTTCTTCTTTTGTTTTATTTGTAAAAAGTTGTAAAGATTTTTTTTTTATCATTTAATCATAAGATAATCAGTCTGTGTGGACTGACTCTAAGCAGTTTTTCAGAGGTTTGCAGTTTTGGGATCTTCTAGACTGACTTCATCCCTCTGGATGAATGGATTGCAACAACGGTTTAAAAAAACTGAATGGTTTTAGTTACTAACCTTTGTGCTCTAAAAAAAAATACTGGCATTTTCTTTACTATCTTTGTTATTTCCTGCCTTATTTATTTACTGCATTTTCTTAGCTGTCACTGTGGTTTGTATGTTAGTGAACAGCTGAAGAATTAAACTCCCCTTTGGGATAATTGAGGTCTATCGATCAAAGGATTCTGTGTGGACGCTTAACTAAAGTCTGTGTTGGCGATTTTTCCCTTTTTTGTTTTTGAATATTTACTGGTGTTGTATGTATTGAATAAATTTAGATGTTGTCAAATGCAGTTATATACCAAGTAATGTCTTTAAAGATTTTTCTTGTTTCTGTTTCATTCAGGAGGGTCTTCTGAAGAATCCAAGCAGTGGGAAATGTTTACAACTGAGAGGGGATAAGGTTCATATGGACCTCTGTAATGCTGCAGACCCCTTCCAGCACTGGAGTTTCAGCTGACCTGCCAGTCTCCCCTTTAGGTGATCTCTGGCTATTTGTGTCCCCTCCCTGTTATCAGACTGAACAGCTTGGAGCTGAAGCACTAGAGATCCAGAAGAATGTGCTGGTAAGCTTTGGGCAAGTGGCCATACTGATGAGCAGGAGAAGATGGAAGACAATCTAAAGACACTTTCTGATTTAAAAAAAAAAAAAAAAAAGAAAAGAAACCTTTAAGTGGGTTTAACTATTTTTATTTTATTTATGGATGGAACTCAGGAAACTCTTATTACTGTGGTTGGGGGAACTTCTGACGTGTGAACTTGGCAATGGCTGTGAGCTGCAATTCATTTGTTTTACACTCCAAGATGGAAAATAATGTATATTCATGTAATTCTCATTTGATCAGATAATGACTGGAAATGTTATAGTACAAAAGGATGAAACGTGAAGATATTTTTTAATAACTTTTAGTTTTATAAAAAACATTTTTATTTTTAGTGATGACAAGTCATTTTCATATTAGCCATCTAGAAAAAAAAATTCCAAGTCTTGCTTGTGAAAATTGTCTTTAAATTGTTTACTTTATTTGCACAAAGTAAAAAATAGGTAAAATGTTTTCTATTTTATATACTGAAGGATAAACGTTTATATGATTACTATGATTATTAAACTGAAATTTAAATCCTTTGACACGAATCTCTTTGTATGCTGATTAGATGTTTCCCAGCTGCAGCAAATATTCTTCCTCAGGAAAAGACTCACTTACAGCTGCTGAATGTTTGTCTGAGGAGTGGCTTTGAAGATCGACATAATCCGCTTTTATCCTACAAAACCTGCAATGTGAGTTTAGAAGGGGTTTGCAAGATTGTCAAACCTGTTTGAAAGGAGCACATAGATTTCCTCATAAAAAAAGGTGTGCAGGAAAGAAGGGATCTTTCCTAAAATAAAAAAACGCACCACTTAAAAGGTGTGTTTTTCATTGCAACAATAGGTGGCAGCATAGAGTTAAGATTTTCTGAAGGCTGTAGTAAAAATATAAAGCTCAGCATTCCAGTCTGTGTCATGCCTGGAGGGTCACTGTTGGGACAGCAAGCTGATCAGGAAAGAAGCATGGAGCCCTTGACTCGTTCTGAGGTGTTTGGACAACTCAGAAAGGAGCTTTATGGAGACAAGGAGTGGAGTTATTCCAGCGCACACCTATTTATCATCCTTGGAGCATCTGTGAGTAAGATGTGACAACAGTTTATAACTATTGATATAATGTTTTCTTTAACCAGATCTTTCAGGGGTTCTGGAACAAACTGTAACAGTTTGAGATTGATGGGGCCCAAAGTTTGAAGATAATTACATTGTGCAAGAGAGATTAATCAGTTAAAGAAGAAAATGTACAGCTTTAATTCTTCTCTCATAATAATTCAAGTGCTGCTTAAACTCTTAACAAATGTATTGTTTTCAAGACTCAAACACCTCTTTCTCTTCTTCTGCTACTTCGACCATATTCAAATCAAATCGCACCTTTTGACTCATTGATTGTTTTGTGACCCTCTGAAAAAGCCTCAGAGCTTTTTGATTAAAGCTACTGTTTGTACTGTTTGCACAGGGAGATCTTGCTAAAAAGAAGATCTATCCGACATTGTGGTGAGTGAAAACCTACGGCTCACTTATTAACCGACTTACTAAGCTGTTTGAAAGTTGTTTACCCTGAAGAGTTTGACCCTTGGACAAAGTGTTCCACATTGCTGCTTTGGACTGACTCTGCTTGTTGTTCAGGTGGTTATTCAGAGATAGCCTGCTCCCAGAGGACATCAATATTGTGGGTTTTGCCCGGTCTAACCTGACGGTGGAGAACATTAAAGCAGCATGTCTGCCTTACATGAAGGTATTCAGTCATTCTTGTCTGGGCTTTGAGATAATACTACAGTGCGTTCTCTGTCAGTCTTGGTATTTATGTGACAGACTAACACAAAGTAGCAGTTTGATGTGAGAAATGTTAAGGTTTCCAAGTAAAATCTGAAAAATGTGGCATGCATATGTAGCACTCCTTTCAATGTCTGATATAACAGTATAAAAATCTACTACAATAACGTTCCAATTTCATTGACCTAGTATTGCTTTATCATGTACCTCATAAATATAGTGCCTATATGTAAAATTGAACCTCACTATAAGTACAGCTGTCAACAAGTAGAAAAATTGAAACACACACTATGGCACTAATACAAACCTAACTAGACATTGTTGGTAACCCACACCAACAGCTAGTCTAAGGAGAGCATGACTGAGAAGCAGTCATCAAGTCAAATAGAGGAACCTGTCAACTGGATGAATTGGTCATCTTGTCCTTTTACAAATATACCCTTTATGGAACCGTAGAAATCCCATTTCCATTTTGCCACAAGTGCCAAATATGGCTGGCTAAAGAAAGTGCTCTTATTAGATGAGGCCAAAAATAAACGTTTTACCCTGAACATGCCATTCCTACAATGAAACAAAGTATCATGCTTTTTGGATATTTTTTTTCAACAGCAAGAGGGTTGGTTATTGGAGCTGATACGAAGATGAATTATAATTTCACAGGACATGTTAGATGTGGCAAAAGATTAAATACAGAGGCATATGTTGACCTTACATCAGGAAATTAACTTCAAAAATACAGCCAGAGCTACAATGAAATTGAATCAACATGTATGAATTTGTTCGAATGGTCAAATCTAAGAGTTGATGAAAGTCTAGGTTCCCATTTGGGGCCAGACTTAAGGTTGCTGTTCAGAGATCTTTTCAACTAAGATGATCAATACTGATACAGACACAGCCTAAGAGTCGTTTTCCAGTGTTGACTAACGTTGGCTGAATGGCAAATTCATCAAATACTATTTTGTTTGCAGTTTGTAGTACTGTTGCTTTGTAGTCAGAACAGCCAAGATTCAGGTTCAGATCTTTCAGCATGTAGCTTGTTTGTTCATGTGATTCTCTTTGGCCTCCTCTTCCTATCAAAACATACATCTTAGCTCAAACACGCACTTTAAATTGCCTTCAGGGACAGATGGTTTTGTGCTCAGTCGTCTGTTCTGTGTGTCTCCATTTTATCCTGTGCCCGATATGTCCATGATGGACCTGACATCTCATGGTGAAGACTGGTATTAGTCAGCATGGAAACAGTGGTAACAGAAAAGGGGTTCATAGTTGGAGAATATTGTTCTTTCTTACATAGTTGTGCACTATTTGTCTTTGTCACATAAAATCCCGATAAAATAATGTAAAGTCTGTGGTTTTAACGAGACAAAGTGTGAAAAAGACTCTGGGGTAAGGATGCTTTTGAAAGGTTTTGCTTTTGAGTGTTTGTGGGATGACTGTAGCAAGTTCCCTCCTCAGGTTAAAGATGGAGAACTTGACAGTCTATCAGCCTTCTTCCAAAGGAACTCCTACCTGAGTGGGCAATATGATGATAGCAGCTGCTTCGAACGACTCAACAATCATCTGTCATCTCTGCCCGGAGGAGAAAATGCCAACCGGCTTTTCTACCTGGCACTGCCTCCCACTGTCTACCACCATGTCAGCACAAACATCAGAAACCACTGCATGAGCTGCAAGTCGGTAAACATTTTCGGTTCTGGTAGACAGCGGTTCTGTTGTTTGTTCTAATCTACTTTGTTCATGACAGAGGTTGGAACAGGGCGATCTTTGAGAAGCCGTTCGGTCGTGACCTGCAGAGTTCCCAGGAGCTATCAGCCCACCTGTCTTCCTTGTTCAAAGAAGACCAGATCTACCGCATAGATCACTACCTGGGAAAAGAGATGGTCCAGAACCTTATGGTTCTCAGGTACCAAGTGAGGAAGTTGTATCTTTTAAAGCTTCCTGCACACATTTGCAGTAAAATCTGTGAAACTTGTAAAATCTGCCCACCCAAACATAAATTATCACATGAAGGCCTCTGAGGACATTACATTAGGCACAAAGCAGCTGATAACATTTATTTTTGATTTATCAGGCTAAAAATGATTTGCTTTATATTTATTTAGTTTTTTTTACTTGTGTTTAACATTGTTCTAAAGACTTGTTCTCTGATTTCTCCATAAATCAAAGAAAGCAATTTTAAAGTAGCATGTTATCTTTTTTTTTTTTTTCTGTGCCATGAGGATTTTGTGGTGCTAAAGATAAATATACTTAAACCTCCAATATGGTGAAAAACAAGACCTCCAATCATCTGGAGATCACAAAGAGTAAAGATTGATGGATTGGTAACCGGCACTCAGACAGCATTTCCTCCTACAAGCAGGAGTTTTCTTCATCCCCTCAGAATGAGTTTTTCATTTATTAGTGTAAAAACAGAAAAGGCTGGATAGTGTGCGTAAGTGCATTAGTACTGCTATAATCTAAGAGGTTGTTTGAAATGTTCGGCTTGTAAAAATGAAACCCTTACATTATGTGGATTAAATTTATTTTTATTTATCATTTTCTTTTAAAAATTATTAATTCACTTCCTTGTAGGTTTGGAAATCGCATTTTTGGACCCATATGGAACAGGAACAGTGTGGCCTGTGTTGTTCTCACCTTCAAGGATCCTTTCGGCACTCAGGGCAGAGGAGGATATTTTAATGATTTTGGGATAATTAGGTAAAGAAAGCCTTATAAAACAGATTTTCATTTCACAGCGAGCCCTCTTCTGATTGATTGCATTTATTTTAAACAGAGATGTCATGCAGAACCACCTGCTTCAGATGCTCTGTTTGATTGCAATGGAAAAACCTGCATCCACCAGACCAGACGATGTGAGGAATGAGAAGGTATGTGCATCACCTCCAGTGACGAGATAATCATCAGCATCTCTCCAGTACTGATGTGTTTTATTGTGCTATAGGTGAAAGTATTGAAGCGCATTGCACCTCCTGATTTGTCCGATGTGGTGCTTGGTCAGTATGTGGGAGATCCGAACGGGGAGGGTGACTCCAAGCTCGGTTACCTCGATGATCCCACAGTACCAAAAGGCTCCTGCACGCCAACGTTTGCAACTGCAGTGCTCTATGTCCAGAATGAAAGATGGGATGGTGAGGCCTTGCTTCTCTTTCTCTATTTGTTTCCTGCAGCTTCCATTGTTTTTATCTGTGACCTATTCATCCTTTAGGGGTTCCTTTCATTCTGCGCTGCGGTAAAGCTCTGAATGAGCGGAAAGCAGAGGTGCGTCTTCAGTTCACAGATGTACCTGGAAACATATTTGCTGAACGTTGTCAGAGGAATGAGTTGGTGGTCCGCGTTCAGCCAGATGAGGCTATTTACCTAAAGATGATGACCAAGAGACCAGGAGTTTTCTTCAGCCCTGAAGAGACTGAGCTGGACCTCACGTATAAGAGCAGATACAAGGTGTCAGCAGATTTATTTTTATATCAATTACTCTGCTCAAAATATTGATCTTGTAATAAAGTTTTGATTTTAGTATTAGCACAAATCATAATTTGGTTTATTATGCACAGATAAAAATAACTTTCTAAAGGTTCACTCTCAGACCTTTTAATGCACTAATATGAAGGCTGTGAAACCTCTGACCTCAGATTCAATCTATATTTATTAAAACAAGCTGAACAACATAAGACAAATGTTTTTAAAACAAATGATAAAAATAACTTAAAAGAAAATTCCTAAATTTGAAACCTTTGAAAGCCCGTTTTTCATAAGATGCAACAGATTTTGTTCGTTTTTTTATGTTTATATTTTGCCAAATTACCTAAAAGAAAAAACTGTTTAAAATATGTGTTTGCATTGTCTGTGATTTCCTTGTTTTTTTGCACCTTTGATACTTTGCATTTGTCTAAGAAAGAAGTAAAAACATTATATCTTAACCTTTTATTTTGTAAAATGAAATAATTTCATTATATTTGTCTCATCTTGGTTAATGATAAAATAGGGATCCATGTGGTCAAAATGTCTTTGCAGAATGTTAAACTGCCGGATGCTTATGAGAGACTGATTCTGGATGTCTTCTGTGGAAATCAGATGCACTTTGTCCGCAGGTTTGTAGCATCATCTATTGTACTTTTTATAAGTAGCAAATCTTATGGCCTTTGCCATGTTTGTAAAATAAGCCAATTTGACCCAAAATCAAACGAGCTGCAGATTGAACTACTCTGGAAAGAGGAACAGCAATACAGATAAGGTTAAATCCTGTTAAAATAAGTCAGTAGGTGCAAAGAGGATCTGGGGAAGGGGATGTGTACTGTCACTGTGGACTGTGGAGTGGGTTATAACTCCATTTTTGAGTCATTATTTTCGTACATACAGGTAGATGGGAAAGTATGGCCTTGGACTGTTGAGATTTTGTTTCCTAAAATTAGATGGTACTTGCTTCCCCTCAGGACAGGGGTGTTTTGGATAAGCCAGAGTTGAACAAGTTGTTTTTCATTTTGTTCATGTGTTAACCTGCTTCCACAGGGGAAATAAGTATGATTAAAATGTAGCTTTCAGCTTGATCAAAGGATAAATAATGACTCCTTTTAAAGGGGACTAATGCATAGTTTTGTTAAATGGGACTAATGTTTCTGTTTCAAGCCCAAATTGCATCTTATTAAGAGCTCAGTAGAACTAGTGGATTTTTTTTTTTTAGTTTTAGTTGTTATGGAAATTTACAGTTTGGCCCATTTTGAAGACAATATCTGTTAATTACTACGGCTTAATCTAGCCACCTGTACACAGTCCCGTTTATTATTATAAAACTGACCTTTTTTCAGGTGGATCATCAGGCCAAAGGCTCTGTGGGGATGGATATTGATCAGGGGGACCATAGGTGAAATAGATCAATGTTTAGTGTTTTATATTACACTGATTTCAGGGTGTTTGAGCAGAATTTTCACCCATGTTTGAGGCTTTTGTTCTGACTGTGGGGGGGGGAAAATGCTATTTCTTCTTAAATATACAACAAAAAACAAGAAAGTCTGTCATGTGTTATCTTCATGGTTGTTTAATTTTTTTTATGTAATATCCCCTCTTTTCTTATTTAGTGATGAGTTACGAGAAGCCTGGAGGATCTTTACCCCACTTCTCCGACAAATAGAAGATGTAAAGAAGCATCCAATTCCCTACACTTATGGAAGGTAAACTTTCTTATACTGAATACATAGCAGGGAATATACAACAGAATTAAATTTTAACTATGATATTGTTATTTTTACACATCTCTATTCTTCCTCCATTTTCCTTCTTCTTGTTTCTATAGCCGTGGTCCGAGTGAATCAGACGAGCTTATCCAGAGGGTGGGCTTCCGTTACGAAGGAACATACAAGTGGGTGCAGCCCCACACAAGCTGATGCTCCAACTTGTATTAATTGCATGCACAGATTCACTAAAACCTTTTGTATGTTTACAAATAATAAAGTTTACTGCAGCCATCTATGCGCCACTTTGATTTTCTCTGCATGTACACATCAAAGCACAGCGTTTTGTCTCTAATCACACTTCAGTAAATGTAAAAGTAACAAAATACAACGGTATGATTTCACATGTTCTGTGCATCTGAGATTTCTCACTGAATCATTTCAATCTTTTGTGTAAAATTAAAAAAGGAATGGATTGTTTTGCACTGAAACCAAATCCTTAAAGTCTAAAAGGAGGAAAAACAGCAGCTTAGTAAAGTACCAGGGCCAAACAATTTGGAGAAGACATTCATTTCTTAGAACAAGGTCATTTTAAGCTGCCTCTCTGCTATTGACAGTTATATTTACAGTAATCATCAAAATGCAACTCATGATTTGCGTAAAGCCAGATAAACCAAGCTGATATACTGTAGCAGGAGGACTTGTTGGACTGGTTAGTCTGGGAGATGGTGCCTCTCCTGATAACCGTCCACATGGACAAATATTTGTTGTTTCTACAAACAACTTGTTGGTGAGTATCTCTAAGCTTGATCAAATGGGATAATATGTTCATCTATAATAATGCTTGTCTTTTAAACTGCTTAAATATTCATACCCACTAGAGTTTTTTTAGTTTTGTTGATTTTTATAACCTGGGATATTATGTGTCAGACTAACACCAAATTGTCCATAATTGTGATCACACTGAAGAACCACCTTTTGATGTAATTACTGCTGTAAACCTTTAAAGTTTTGTCTGTGCCTCAATATCTAGACACAGAAAAAGTCCTCCATCCTTTTAACTAACACACGGCCAAGTTAGATAAAGAACACTGAAGAATTCTTTCCACAAGTTCTCAAAATGATTTTGGTTTGGGCTTTGAATAGACCAATCTAAAATGAGAATTTGTTTCACCCCAATATCGTCCAAGTTTGGAGCATCTTTATAGGTTTTCTTTCAAACAAGTGCATATTTAGTTCCAATTATCATCTTTTAAAATCGGACAAGCCTTAATGTCTACTCAGAAGAAAAGCATTCCTGCAGCATGATGCTGTCACTACAACCTTATTGTATGGTTGGGGATCATGTTTTCAGGCTATGCTGTTAAACATTTTTTCTACCACACCTACATGCAAGGGAAAAAAACAGGCTTGACCTTTCTTGACCAGAACTCCTCCTTCAACATTTACTGTGTCCCCTGCATCATTTATGGCCAAAAAAAGTCAGTTTACTTAAGAGCTAATTTTGCATAAATGCCTTTTTTCAAGAAAACTGATAAATGTTGCTAAGGATCCGGGATCCTCCTGCTTCTCTTTTCAAAGCTCTGCCTGATTTTTCAGTTTAGGCGAACAGCCTCGTCTTGGCTGTTTTGTTGATGTGCCATACTCTCAGTTTTGGCACAACAATTTGTGGAGTATCCTCTAAAATGTTTAAATGCTGATCTACTTAAATCTCTCCAAACCTCTATATGAAAAATAGGCTCCTTTTTAAAATATCCGGTGATAAAGACCAAATAGTTGAGGGTTTCAGAGTAAAGAGGGGTGCATGCCACACTTTATTTTTAAATGGGAATTAAAAAACACACACACAACCTTTTCATGATGCTTCACAGCTATAGACTATTATGTTTGGTTACAAAATCGTTTTCCCACAGTAGACTGATCTTGTGTTTTTTCTTTTTTTTTTCCTCTTTACCAGCCGTGTACCATAACTGGAACTACTGTACATACGTGCACAGATCCGAGCCTAGAGGGATCTTTCCTGCGATTCAGAAAGTTGTGGGAAGAACAGTACTAGTGAACATGTTTTCAAATAAATGAGTATTGCACTTGTTTTCGTACAGTAGTTCTTTAGTTGCAATGTTATGAGTTGATTTTTAGATTAATAATCTATTTCTGCTTCCTTTATGATCTGAAGCTGTTACCATTTTTATTCACACTAATAAAGAAATGTTAAAATACATCTTTTTAATCTGATATCTTTTGCAGCCTAACCTCAGTCAACATGTCTCATTTCTCTTAAAGTAGATAAAAACAACAGACTAGAAGCAGCAAATGATGTCCATAGTAACAGGTTAATGATGCTTTTTTTAAGCCACAACAGTCTCCAGTATTAACACACATAAACGAAGGATAATGCATCAACACGAACATGTACAGAGTTTTAGGTATAAATATCTATTACAGTGAAAAAATAGAAATTAAAGTGCCTGAAATATGAGTAACTCCTTGGCAATGGAACTGCAGGACTTGCTGCATCAATTGTACAAACGCTTAAACATCCCATGGATATTTTTTTTGTATCAATTTTAAAACTTTATCTGGGTAGGCTGCATGTTCTGTTGCACTCTACCCTCTCCTCAGTGCAGTCTTTTAAGGAGGCCCCATCCTCGATGCCCCTGGCATACAGACGCACCAACTGGCCGTGAATCCTGAGAGAGGCAGCACAGCAAAAGACAAATTCACAGGATGCATGTCTTTGTTTAGGTGTGTACAGTATACGAGAGATTATCATGAACGCGACTCAACAAAAAGACATCATGATGGTTCACTTACTTGCAGAA
The DNA here is from genome assembly GCA_034780135.1 of Jordanella pulchra. NCBI lineage: Eukaryota > Metazoa > Chordata > Actinopteri > Cyprinodontiformes > Cyprinodontidae > Jordanella > Jordanella pulchra. Next base: position 4,743 of record JAUZNJ010029410.1, on the reverse strand, counting down.
GATCTCAGGGAAAGGCAGGATTTCTCCGTCACAGTTCCAGACTGACACAGCAGGAGCTTTTCTGCAGCACAGACCACACATGAAGGGGTTCACTGTTTTATTCTTGCTTGTCATAGTTTGTCCCTCTGGTCCTGCTGCCAGGTTCTGCTTTGAGCCAGATCTGCTTCTATTTCCATTATATCCTCCATCTTCTCCATCCATCACAATACTTAGACCGCCGTTGTCCTCTGCCTCCTCTCCTCCACTTGACAGGGAGAATCGCACCGCCTTCACACGATGAACCTCCACAAATGGCAGGTCAAACTAGAAGAGAGAGAGAGAGAGAGAGAGAGAGAGAGGGGAAACAATGGCTCATTACAATCTTTTTAATGTCTATTTAGCCTCTTAAAAAAAAAAAAACCCATACCTGGTCCTGAGAAGTTGTGTGTCTGTAGAGGTAGGTGAGGAAGCCCAGAGGGTTAGTGTCCCACACTAGGATAAGGTCTCCTGTTCCATCAGCCAGGTGAGCAGAGGGAGAGAGACCCATAGGACTTTTGGCACATGAGCTGGACATGCATGTGAGAGACACGCACTTGAACCTGCCGTCCACACTCACCCAATCATCTGAAGAGACAAAGACCAGGTTCTTTAGTTTCAAATTACATCCTTGCACATACCCTAACTGGTGATAAGCACAGAATAAATATAATAAAACACTTTAAGAGTAGACGAAAATTATTAAGTTTAGGGGTGTGTATACATATGTAACCAAATTGTTCAACTTTGCATAAGATCTAGAAAGAGTCCTATTGAAAAGTTAATTTATTTCAGCAACTTCATAAGTAATTAAAACACATTATGGACCAAATATACCCAGAATGGCAAGTCTTCATGTTAAATTTGATGATGACAAATAAAATAAACCAAACTAAGTTTTATGTTGACATATATGGAAGTAAAAATAATTTTACCTTGTGATTCATTACTGAAAGGACCAGAGTAGGAGCTGTATAAAGAGGCAGCATCTGAGGAGTTTGAGAAAAGTTTCTCTGTGCTTTTGGAGCAAACACCACACCTAAAAACACACAGAGTTTAAAAAAGCTAAAGTCTGACGCCTGATCATAAAAGCGGTTCTAAAACAGTTGCTTACAGCCAGAGGCAGCATGGTTAGACAAAGACTGAGGCGGATACTCCTAACACCAGGCTGAGTTTCACCTTTCATCTAGATCAAGTTCCTGCTGTCACCCTCCTTAAGATGCACCCAACACCTGAGTCCCTGCTGCAGGTGGTAGCAGTTCCAGTGTCCCAAGCTGTGCCTTTAAGCATTTTCTCCCATACATCCCACATACATGCTTTCTTCTTTTCTAATTAAATCGGTTTAGGGTTTCAACGAACATCCTCATGTTTTGTCTCGTATAACATAGATTAGGACACATTAAAGGCTGAACGGAAGATAAAGTGACGTGCAAAATGTACAAACCCTGGTTAAAATGCCATGTTTAGTAGAATAAAAAAAACCATGATGAAAAAAATAAGACACTCATTAGTTAGGAGTTATTATGGGCACTTAAAGGAATTCTTGAATCTCTAGGCTGAAATTTTATGCATTTAGTCTTGAAGGGTCTATCAGCGTCCATGTCCTTTTCCCTCAGCCAAGGTGTTCATAGAGCTCTAAAAGTGACATAAGGATTTTCTTTTGCATCAAGCTTTGCAAGAGGTATTCCAAAACTAACTTTCCTCAAATGAAAATCTTTTTTTTATTTGCACACATGCTTCCACTTACTGAAAATTATAAACCCCTCTTTGTCAACAGCCCATAAAGATAAATAGAGGTTTTGGGGCGACACTGACCAATACCTTTGACAGTGCACAACTTTTTGTTTAACATCCAAGTTCGATTTGAGTAAAAGTAACCAGAGAATAATGCTGCCACCACCAGAATACGGTTTCTCAATGTTATACTTGAGGTGATTTTTTCTTTCAGTCTGTTTTAAAGAAATCTCAAATTTGTGCTACTTTTGTCACACATTTTCTCTTAACTATTGATTACTTTCTATATGGTCCATTTTGTCTCATTCTCCTGAAAGATGCATTGATAATGACATAATGTTGATCCTTTGTGACAATAAATAATGTATTATGGCAAATGTAAAATAAGAAGAAAATCTATAACTAATGGCAGCTGTTACTAAAACAGTCTAAATACAATAATGAACCAAAAGGTGCTTCAAGCCAAATAATAGAAGTAAAAATAGAAATGTATTAAAGTGTGAAGTTGGACAAGTTTCTTAAAAAAAATAGAGAAGTAAGGTAACACCACAGCCCTGTTCTGCTTTGACGTTGTATGTTGTCAAACCCCAGTAAAAAAAAAAAGAACTGTCTTTTATTCTTTCCTCATGAACATTTTTGCATGCAATTATTCATGTAATTATCCATTTTACCCAGACAAGCAGCGGGTTTTATCTCTCGGGCTGGACATTAGTGGGTCTGCAGGCAGATACTGGACTGTGCCCCTGTAGCTTCTGTTACTCAGGAACACCACCGCACCTAAAAGACAGAGATGCATGGATTGTATAGAAATGCTCAGAAGAAGAAAATATGACACTAAAACAGTACATTGGGCTTCTGTTGCATAAAATCCTTAATAAGGGAAGTTGTGGTCAGATTGCAGCAATGAACTTCATTAAGGGGATAAAAATAAAAAGGGTATTTTTTTAATTTTTTTATTTTCAGACATGCAATTATTTTACAGACCTGAGTAGTCGTATCTGAACGGTCCCATCCAGCGGTGTTTTTCACTCTCAGCTAGCACATCACCATAGAAGCCATAGCCCACCAGAGACACAGAGTATCGCACCTGACCAGGGCCATGATGGACTGAACACACATCTAAAGGCTGAGAGTCTCCTGCAAGTTGGCAGAGGGACATTCACAGAGTTTAAATTCGACAGAACAACCATTCTTTTTATGCAGACTTTTTCTCACCAATGACGATGTGTAAAGCTGAGGTAACCGGGTCGATCACTCCCACTGTGGCGTAGCAAACACAGTCTGTGGAGCCTATATAAAAACACACTGAATGAAAATGTAGGCTTCACACCCATAACCCAAACTCAGGGCTGAACACTTTTCAACAATAACCTGCAGGGATGATGCCAATGTGAAGAGGACATTGCTGCAGAGTTACCGCAGGATCGTTCTCACAAAGGCCTGCTTCCTGCTGTGTCCTCCCAATGACTCCGTGGAGCAATTCACTGAACATGCCGTCGCCACCCACACACACCACACTGTCAAAAGCAAACACAGGCATCTCTAATGTGAGGGAACCAGATTGCAGCCCTTTCAGCATGCTCTTTTACCACATTTACCTCACAATGCTGACAGCACTCACCCGTCAAAGCCTGTCAGGTCTTTCTTAAGCAGGTGGTCTCTGGCCTGATTAGCCCGTTCAGTCACTACAAGAGAAGGCAAATAAAAACATATACAAGTTACAAGCTAACTGGGTCAGAGGCTACATGTCAGATCACAATGAATAAAAGACAAAACAGATTTTTGTTAAATTACAAGAACAAACATATAGGTATTTCTTTGGGAGTTTATGTGTTAGACCACCATAAAGTTGTGCAAAGTCACACAGTAAAAAAATAAAGTAATATGAAAAAATAAATGATTATAATAATGATTAATGATATGGCACTATAACTGACTGCTCAAAGCACTTTATAGTAAATCTCACAAAAGACACATTCATAGACCAAAATGGAGATCAGAGGGTAACCTGTGGCTGGTAAAGAAGCTGGAATTGAACATGCAACTGAGACACAGGAACAATTATGTGAAGCATTTTTTTCTTCAGAAATTATCCTGGAATGATCCCAATTTAATATTCCTTCTCATCCCAGCTAAAAAAAAAAAAACAAACAATATCCCCACAGCATATTGTCTCCACCAGCGCGTTTAGCTATAGGGGATGGGGTCTTAGGGGTTACAGAAAGGTTTGAATTTCCTCTCTTCTTCCACAGGTTACCCGAGTATCCTTCATGGTTTATAACAAAGTGGCAATGGGACTGTTTATGGCTTTATTATAATAACCTGAGCATCTTCTCTGATTTAAGCCCCCTGCATGTTATCTAAACAACAAAGTCTTAGCTGTTTTACCTTACTCTTTCGAGTTTTTAAACAATGTACTGTACAGGGTTTTGTAAGATTTACAAAGCTCTCAGGTCTTTTGCAACATTTTACAGATTTTATTTTGAGATATCTTGCAGCATTTTCTTTACACACCTCATAGGCAGATCGTCTTTCTTGGACAGTGTCTGACATCCGACAACAATTATTTACAAATGCTAAAACGGAGTGACTTATGAGGGTTCCCCAAAATGTCTGTACCCGAGTTCATGTGAAGTATGAAATGTCTTTGCCAGGATGAACTCTATTTGTATTCTTTCCACGTTAAGTATAGGAAGAAATTGGTCTGCTATTGTGGAATTGGCCTTTAAATTTAATTCAAAAATAGCTTCTTGTCACCCCCTGACCTGGCTGCTGTGTTGCTTGGTGTTTTGATGTTGTTTTTACAAAACGGCTACATTATAAAACACCCGGAATTAAACACTATCTATCATTTAGTTGACTTTAGATGAATTAAATGGGTGTAAATACAATTATAAGCTTTTCCTTTCACTTTGTTATATCTCTATCTATCTATCTATCTATCTATCTATCTATCTATCTATCTATCTATCTATCTATCTATCTATCTATCTA
>JAUZNJ010029409.1:0-15448 GCA_034780135.1 Jordanella pulchra | reverse complement strand
GGGCTCCAGCCCAGGGGACTCGAGGCGCACTCTGCTGGAGGAAAGATGGAGCGGCAGGCTCCGGATCCCAACAGTAATAGGGATTCCAGCTGTGAAACATTCTTGGTGTAGCTGTCATGAAAATGCTATAATAATGTGCATATCCATCCAAGGCTGGGTCAAACATTTGTAATGAGATAATTATTATATCCAAGTGAAATATTTTATATATGTATATATAATTTTGAAGCTAAGAAAAATACACCTAATGTCTAAAGGAAACTGATTAAAAAATAAACAACTTAAAATAGATAAAATGATATGAATCAGAAGCACATGTTCTCTATTCTGCTTGTACCAGGTCGATGGACTCCCACCTGACTAGCCTACTACATCCCCACAAGATGACTGTGTTGTGTTAGAACACGTGTGTCTAGACTAAGAAGAGTAGATGGTTGTATTGTTCTATGATTTCGGATCATAAAATATTCAATAGCTTTAAATCAACAAATATTTTCTATGTTTGTGTATAAGTATACTAGTAACTTTTTTGTGGGAAGTTTCTAGGGAGCTCATAATAAGTACTGCTTTTTACACAGCTTCATCACCTGCCATCCTCAGGTTAAACTCCTGGTCGATCAGGTGAGTGCTGAAGCCAAGCAGTCATCTCAGTTTAGAGACAGGTGTTTGGATCAACATTTTCCAAAAGACCCGTCATGGGTTCCATGTGAGGTTAAAACAACACTGTTACACGTAGAAGGTTACATGTTTTATTTTGATAAAGATGGCTTATGGCCCTGGCTTTCATTAACTGTGGTTTAATATACTTCAACTTCATTATATTTCAGAGTTAAGCAATAAAATTCCAACTTATAAAAATCTAATAAGCTCTTATAGATGTAACACTTATTTCATATTTTCCCGTTTTAATGTTATTTCCCTGTATTAACTATTTACAACTTTTTTATTGTATCCTATTAGAGATGCTTTGTTTTAGTTTTGCCTCTTTTGTCATAGTTAATTAGTGAAAGTAGTGGTTGTTAGTTGATAATGGTTGACTGGTAATAAATGTCATTCTTGGTTTTATTCAGTATTTAGATTTTTACTTAAAGGGCTGTTAATCTCTGTATTGATCTGAACCCTGAGTGATATACTGAGACCTTCTTAAATGAAGACAGATTCTTGGAAAAGAAGCATAAAAACTTTGGGTTGATTTTGAGAAGCTGTGATTCTAACTGAGCTCATTGAACATGTTTAAGACATCTGCTTTTTGATATTTCATTTAAAACACCGAACATGGTTCTAAAACACATGAGAGCCTCACAGCTAATTCATAAGCATTCAACATTGCATTGCATAGTTGTCGACAGAACATGGTGGTTCATTGTTGTGGTGGCAACATATTGTTCCTGGCCGTGAAGCTTGTTGGAACAGTACTAGCATTGTCAGCTCATTCATGATATGCAGCCACAGACAGTTTAAAGCAGGACTGGACTTGTGCCAATGCGACAACATCACGACATGCACACAAGGCCAGTAGTGGCTTAAGTAATTTATTATTAGGCTTCTGCTGACACTGCTTTTATGTGGACTCTATCCTGCCTTTGCTCGGGCTTTTACTACAAGCATCTCAACAATCAACAGCAACAAAAAATCTTCATGTCAACATACGCTATGATTAGACCCATTTTAAGTAGAGCAGGGCCGACAAGTGGATAGAATTACACACACCTCCAAATTGCATGATGTTGCCTGAACATAGAAAATTTTGAGGGTTTTTAGGGTTCAGCTCAAAATGCAAAATATATTTGATTTGAAGTGAAAAAGAAGCCCGGACATTTTATTTAGAGTTAAGGAGAGAGGTGAAAGAGTCGACCATTATAAAATTTAATTTCAGGGCCCAGTTACAAAGGGTGGTTTTACTTCTGTGTGAGTTGGGCTTTACCACAGCATAATGATTTATACATGCAATATTATTTTCTGTCAAAAGAAGTCACAGAGATTACATTATCTTTGATTTACAAATAACTGTGTTAGGGAAAAATGTTAGCTTTTGATAACATTTAGCTTTACATCTTTAACCTTACGACAGCTGAATAAAGTAACCCTCAAAACATTGCAAAAAATAAACCAATTTTCTTTTTTTCATAAGTTGGTTGTTTTGTTTTTTTTTCTCCTATCATCCAGCTAAAAATCTGACTTCTGAAAAGCTTTCAACATTTTCCATAGATGAACATGCGCTATATCTTAAGAATGAATTTTACTAGGAGTTTATTAGCTTTAAAGATGTCCACTTTCACTTTTTTTTGGAGCCTAAGGTTAAAATGGCGCGTGAGGTTAAAATGTTACTTACCCTAAATTGTGACTAATATCTTGTGGTCCGGATATTTAGAACAAAAAAATTAAAATAGATTTGAGTTTCATTGGGCTTGTCAAAGAATGGAGATGTGTAACATGACTTTAAACAGGCTGGTTTTAGATAAGAACCTGTTGAGTGGCTATTTTTTAACCATTCTGAAGAGTAGGCCATCCTCCGAGGACATGAAGAAGAATTATGATTTTTCAAATAGGGTCAGCTTAGCTTAGCTTCACTTCATAATTAAAGAGCTAATTTAAAAAGATGTTTTTTTTTCTTTTAATTTTGCTCTCTCTTGATATATCTCAAAATGGCCAATACTTTTTCAAAGCAATCTACAGAAATAATAACAATGCTGAAATATTAAAATGTTTTGCAGGAAACCTTCCTCTTTCTTCTTTTGATTTTTTAACAGCAATTACAGCCATTGTCATCCGATGGCTGTGAAGCTAATATTTGGCATTTAATGTTTAGGGAGGAGCTGGAATCCCACGCGCTATGTGTCACTCAGATATTCAAACAAAACCTACCCTGCTGTCGTTTAGTTGTGCTTTGTTTGTAGACATTCAATTATGTTCAGTCAATAATAAGCCATATAAAAGACACAAACAAACATCTTCAGTTTTCATTGTTCAGTTAGTAAATGTAAATTTTCTTCCACTCTTTTCTCTTAACACCTGTACAGAACTGTCCTTACTGTACTTCAAGCTCTGAAACACTAAAGCCAATGTTATTATAAGAACCACCAAAGGGACCCAAAACCTCCAGGTAGAGCCACTAAGGACAAAGTGGAATTGATTCTCGCTGGCAGTGTGGTGTTAGGAAAAACAATCAGATCACCTGTATTGGCTCTGCTGTACATGCTTGAGCACAATGAGGGCCCGGGGTGACTGAGCAGGCGCAAACCCCAAAAGGCTGATAAAAAAAAAAAAAAAGCAACGAAAAAAAATGCTTGGGTAAAAATCAGTAGCTGGCTTCTATGGTTGTCTGTGCTGCCTTTAAACTAAGCATCAGTGGAAGCAGGGCAACAGGGTTTCGCAGTGCATCAAGTCTGTTGAAGAAACATGAATGAGGAAAGAGGTTTGGGTCGTTTGCACTGAGTGTAGTTGCAGAGGTGCAGTCTTCAGCGTTGTGTTTAGCCCCTGTCCAGGCTCTGCTGGTTCATTCCATGCTGTCATGCAGAGTAATGGACCTGTTCCCAGCTGCCTGTGGCACGAGCAGCACTGAATCAGCTCGGGCAGCTTTACACACCAACACAAAACCAGTGAAAAATGCCTCATTTTAATGTACAGTGCACTGTAAACTATTAGACAAAATGACAGCACCGTGTCGTAGTGGTCCTTATATCATAGACTGAACTTTTCTCTTTTTATTTTTCCGTGTTTATGACTGCATTAAGCTTGACAACACCACTATAAACACACTACACTTTTTTTTTGGTGACTACACTGAAGGTAAGATGAAGTGCTAGCAGTGTGGTGCTTACCGTGCACAGATGAGCGAGTGAATGGCTGTAAGTGTCAGACATGAGGAGTAAGATGGCAGTGTACAGGAGTGAGGAACGAATAGAAGAGTGCAGCTGGAGCTCAATGCCCCTCGTGTTAATTGGCCCATACTTCAATCACAGCCACTGGAGTGTGTCCTCTCTGACGGAACAGATCCTCTTTCTCCCTTTCCCAATCTTTCTCCCTCTCTGTCATGCTACACTTGTTCATCTACTCTTCCACATGGACACACTGGCAGGCATACTCCCTCACACGCTTAAGTTTGATTTGTGTATTTTTCCTCATCTTTCATTCTCCCATACACTCATTTATTCATTCCTTCATTCTATCACCTCTCTGCAACATCTCTGCCTCACAGCTCCTCCCATGTTTTCTTTCTTGCCCTTTTCATTCACTTCCTCCACACAGGTCTTTGTCACGTGCCTCTTTCGCTCCTAACTTCCTCCTATCCCTCGTTTCCTCCCCAACTTACTTCCCCTCTTTCATTTCTCCCTCCCTATCAAGTTCCTTCTCCCTCTTTGATCCCTGTTGAGTAGAAGAGCCACCAGGCAGGCAAGCAGCTTTTGTTCCCATTGTGCATAGTGTGCAAAGTGATCGGCAAGAGGCACAGCGTGCAGCAGGCAGTTTGGGGCTCTGTGGGCTTCTGCTGCATGGCTGTAAATACCAGTAGTAAAGCTTGCCACCGCAGCCGCCACCTCCCCCGAACTTGATGGCTCTGGCCATCATAAGCCATTTAAATGACAAATGGTGGAGCCATCTATCAAAGCAAGTGGCAGACCAAGCAGGGAAAAGAAATGCACACTATTTTTAAATTACACATGCCACAGGCAGATAATCAGATTATAGCCTGATGGTTTTGCTGGGGCAACTTCTCTATATTATATTAAAGAGTATGTGGAAGAAAAACTGTGGCTCATAAATTTAAGAGCATTTTGTTTTACAAATTATTGGTGTGTTCCACTTGAAATAAAACATCCCTCAAAAGTTTGATATCTGTGTCAAAAACTGTTCTTTTGCTCTTCCAATTTACTTTATTAACTGAATGTCAGTCATTACAACCAATATCCATTTCATGCTTTGGTAAAATCCAGGAGTTATAGGAGTTCCTATGAACAAAATTATCTAAAGTTGACTGATCTTTTACTCATTTCTCTCTGAATTTTGTCTTGTATCAATCGGTTATTTCCAGGAAGGGCTAAATGCATACTTTTTTAAATGCTGAATTGAAATAAAAATATATCATTATATTTTAACCCTTACTTGTGTCAGCTGTATTGAATACTGGCTGATTAAACAAAACATTTTTTGTATACATTTCTCAAATTATTTATAAGATATAAAAAAAACAAAAAAAGATTAGGTTGGTAAAAAAATGAATAAAACTTGTAAAATAATTAAGATTTCCAATGTACAGAGATGTAAAACTATCAGTGAAAGAAAAGTTATGGACACTACTTGTCATATAGCTCTCTGGTTAAGTGTAACCAAGCATTCAGGGCTGGGAGAGACTTTTTGCTGTTAGCAGTGTTTTTAAATGGGAGATTCTCGTTGCTCACATTGGAATGTCAAAACTTGACTCAATAAGCTGCATTTGCTCACAAAAACCTTAACCATTTAATGTTCTTATTTTTCTATCATTTTACAAATATTTTAGTGTAATTGCCCTTTCTTAGATGACATCCTCACCCTCTAAGCACACAGAAAAGTAAAATCCTCCACCATGCAGAATGGCTGAGACATAACCCTTGCTCTGAGAATACCTTGTCTTGTCATTTTGATTAAACTCAGTCATCAACAGCTGTAAAAGCACTTCCATTTGAAGCCTGTGAGGCACACTCTGCATTTTTGTGTGAATTTGCATTGTTACTTAGAAAAGCAAAAGCAGAAAGTTGCTTCTCCAGTTGTCCTTTCCTGCATTTTGCAAACCTTCTGCAGGAACAAAATGAAACGTTCACAGTGACATCTCACTTTGGTGTTTTAACACAGCAAATCAGCCTTTTATTCTGACATTTTAAACTCCTTTTACTTCTATTTGGTTTTAGGAAATGTGTCCCACTCTTTGTATGTTCGGGATAGGGTATCTATTTTTCATTTATTCAGGATTACAGGATTCTTTCTGCCAAGAGACAGTACCAATTAATTGGACATTACTTCTATACATAGAGATAAATACTCACATTGCTCTCTCTTCTCTTTGGATTGGTTGAAATTAATTAAAGAGACACACTTAGCCCTCTGCACAATATAAGATTGAAATTGTTTCTTTTTCCCCATAAATGAATCTTGGTGTCAATTGGAGGTTTTCTAACAAATAAGACACAAAAAATGTGATACCAATTAGTTATGTTTATTACCTAAATGTTTGACTCCTTCTAACTCTCACCCGCAAACACTGACTATAATTATCCAAGTGGATTTGTACCATTATCCACTCTCAACTGTCCAATAAATGCAGTGATGCATAAGAATCAACTCATCTGATGCCTTTAGAAAATGTACTCATTAGAAGAAAAAAAAAACGCTATCAGTTCTTCTTCTTCTTAAATCTACAGCCCAGTCCTCTTTAACTATTTTACAAATATAAACACCTGTGTGCATGATTTGTCCTCTAAGCCTCTATCACTCATTGAACCCTCGGGACATTGGTACTGAGCACACACAAAGACTGCATGAATAAAATCTATTTATGTATGAATGATGCACAGGAATATTTCCCTGCTGCTTCTATTTTATCTTCTCCCTCTCATCTCACACACAGAAACATAAACATATCCATTCAGTCGACATCTACTACAAATGGCTTACTACCTTCATGAATGTTCTCACATAAATATCTGTAAGGTCAAGCTTTCATGTGGAAAGGTTAGAGTCTGGGAATCACACAGCACTGACATGATAGAGTGTATGGTTTTATTTCAGTTGGCCAACTGGGCCTATACTATACTAATTTGACTTGAGTAAATGAAAACTGCTTTGTAAGGAGGGTTTACAGTTTTCATGCATGCTGCCAATTCTAGAATAAATGCTGCTATGAAGGCAGCCAAGGAGCAAGAATATTTAATTCTCTCACTTTGACACCTGACTTGTACAGTGGAGACTGCAGTACTCCTTGCAGGCTGTCTCCAACGCCTTCAGACTAGAAATTGTACCAAATTTCCTGCTCAGTTTAAATTATGTTCTGTTTTTATTCCAATGATTTGTCGAAATCTTCTCACAATGCCCAGCCTGAGGGATTATTTTATTCGATTTATTTTTCAAGAAGAATAAATTCCTGCTCAACCTTTACAGACATCCAGAAAATCTTGAGGATTTCGGCATGAGAAAAACTGCTTTGGCATTAAACCACTTTCAATGAGGCTTAGTCATATAGGAATGAGCCACGTTTTTCATTTACATAACATACAGCACAGTCATGAATCAAATGCTTGGCTGATTTAACAAGCTCTGAGATTGAAAGAAGAAACAAATTAGTTGAAAATGTCTCAGCAGATCTGATGAGCCAGAGGAAGTACATCTCACAATAATAAAAATCATCTGAAGCATATTAAAGTACTAAAAAATACTCCATTCTCCTCTTCATATGTTTAACTGATAGCAGCAAAACTGCTGGTGTTTCTATGCAGTTTCCACCACAGCTTGCATTAATTCCCTCATTGATTGGACAGACAGAGGGATCACCTAGCCAGATCTAAATCAGTCACTAATTAAAAGAGCAAGATGAAAAGCAGCAATGGTGCAGCCCTTCAGGACCTATAAGGTGAGACATTCTGTAACAACTCAAAACGAAGCTGCTTAAGACTCTCCCTGCAAACTCTGCATAGTAATGATTTGCAATCTTATTCTGAGGATAAACAGATTAACTGGTGGAAAACCTCAGCTGATAACTACTGTGTCTTTGTGCAGTGAGGTGGACTCACAAACCAGCTGTTATTCATGTTCAGTAAGACTTTTCTTAAAATAAAAACTTCATTTACACAGATAGAATTACCTCTAGGTTTTAGTAGGAATTGACTTAATTTAGCAGGAAAGCTCAGTTCTAGCTACACTGAGTAATAACAATAGTGTAAAGTTTCTGAGAGGCATTCACAGCACATCTGGTACAGTCCCCGCTCATAAGCAAAGGTGTTAGAGACACCTCTGTCAACCCGTCCTATAAACACAGGTGGATAACTTTGGCACATTACTTCCAGGCTGACAGGATCCCACTGGATGGAGATGATGCTGAAGACTCAGATCAGTGAAGGATTATTTTGGATCCTCAGATCAAGCACATGAGCTTGTGAGAGGTTGCTAAAGGGAAGGGAGTCTGATCCCCTCTGTCACCCTCACATCACCAAATCAATTTGCTCATTAATCGTGTGATATTTGTTTCAAAGCATAGAATATCAAATATTTGCCTTTTTTTCCTCTCTACTTTTTATAGAAGTGACACGTTAGCTGCAGCCTCTCATCAAACAGCCACTGGGCAGCAAGTGACAACCACAACATTCTGTCCTGATACCATGTAAAACTTAAATCATGGGAAGAAATGGCTCCTCCCAGGAGATAAGAAATATTTTTGACAGCTATAATTTTTTTTTTAGACAGAACAATAGCACAAAAAAGCAGCACCACTGCCGACAGTAATGTCAAATTAATAATCCATGCAAACAACCAATTCAGGTTATTAAAAGCAAACCTTCCAATGTTTGTCAGCAACTAATTTGTCAGTTTATAAATCAATAAATGATAAATGATTCGGTCTAATGTGATTTATCTGGATGGCATTAGTAGTTAACTAAGGCATGAATGATGACTCAACACTCTAAAGCTGCTAAATTTAAAGCAAAGGGTAAATTAAGGAATAAAAGAGACTTCATATAAGCAGTACTGTATGCTCTGACAAACAATACGTTTAATATTCCTTGAAAAAAACATTCATACTCCTTTTTAAAACTTTTACAAATTCTAAACCCCTAAACCTCACAGTTTTTATTTCATTTTGTCCCTCAGACCAGTTCAAAGCAGAGCATGCTGTGTAAAATTAATACACTCCTACAAAAAATGTAAAATGTGTGGCCTGGATTTATATTCAGCCCCCTTTACTTCGATACCCCTACATGAAATCCAGTGCAACCAATTGCCAGAAGTTCCCATGAGTTTAGTCTAATCTCAGTGAAATAGAGATTAGTGGTTTTCTATGGAACCTTAGAAACAAAAACAAAAAAACAAATGAAGATGTTTACAGCATGATTTATTATTCGGTTTATCATCTGTAAATGGCACAAGTGTTAACCTGTCAAAGCATCGCCATCTAGACAAAGTGTCACGGAGAACGTAAATCACAGAGGCATTTAAGAGGTCAACAACTAGGGAGGACCTATGGGTTATTTATAAACAGAAAACTCTGTTTTTTATGCAAGACGAGTACGAAGAAGCCATTTTAGAAAGAAGTCATTAAATCCCCAAAGCAATAAACCATCTAGGAGACAGAAAACATCTGAAGGAGGAGGCTTTGGTCAGATGAGAAAGAAATTACATGGTTGAGCCTACAGGCAAACTGCCATATGTGGAGGTGAACTAATATCGCCTGTTGGCCTGAAAACACCATCCCCCAGATTAAACATAGTGTTGGTAGCATCATGCAGTGGGGGTGCTTTTTTCTAAGAGGGGGTAGGGAACCTGGTCAGATTTAATAAGAAAAGGTTTGTAGATGAACAAAAAGGGCATTACTTGAGAGCGTGGAAAAGACTGAGGTGTAGTTTAACTGGGATAATGTAGAAAGATGAGCCTAAATGTACATTCAGTGCTGAATGAATAAAAAAATCTAAGCAAATGTAGGTGTTAAAATGGTTGGGTCAAAGTTTAGACCTCAATGCAATACCGACTCTGTGTCAAGATGTAAAAATTAAGATTCTGCGATCCCACATCCATGTTAAATCAAAAAGAAAAGTGTTATAATGAGACTTGTTCTTGTGTTTAGCTTATTTTAGTTGCGTATTTAAAGTGAGTAAAACCTATAATTGATTTTATTTTATTTCTGTTTGTAATTTTGTTTGTTTTTATCAAAACAGGTTTCTCTTTTAAATTAGATCTTGGATCTCAATGAATCAAACTGTATAAATAAAGGTGAAGTATTTTTATTTTCACTTAACCAAAAATCACTACCTTGTGAATAAATACAATTCCAGTAAAATACACGGATGTTTGTGGTTGTTTTTTGACACATTTAGAAAACCTTCATGGGTATGAATACTTTTCCAAAGCTCTGTGCAATGGCAGAGCTGTAAACAGCTGACTTAATATTTGGATAAAGGTGAGATGAATATCCTGTGCCAATAACTGTTTTCCGTGCTGTTTCCCATCACTGCTCAGTGTAAAATGTGTGAATGAGTGTCTCTGTTTCTCAAATTGCGTACCAATAGCTTCCTACTCTAACAAAAATCATGCAATGGCTAAATCTGACTAGATTACATAATAATCAGCCTGATGAGCATGATCAGCATTGAATTAAGGTCACAATAATTTCTTGGCTCATTTGGAGACATTACTATGAACTGTAATGACAAGATTTTGAATTGAGCTTCCATGTAAATACATGCAGTGACAAGAGGAATGCTTCAATGTGAAATAGGCATTTCAAATAAATCCTGAACAAATTAATCAAAAATTACATATGAGCCTGTTGTTCTTTTTCCTCATCAGAAAGTTCAGAGGCTGATTTATTGAGTTGAAGTTGAACAAATCAAGCCAGCAACATCAAACTACCTCCATCATATTTATGGAGATAGTTTAAAATCTATTCCTGTACTATTTGCCTTATTCAAGTGTGGAGGTTGGGACCAAGTACCTTTACCTTATGGAGTGCTTTTATCAAAATATTTTACGTTTTTCAACATAAAAAAACGGTTTATTTTATGGGGTATTTGTATGGGTATTTTAATCTACTCCGAATAACTTCATTGTTCTTGCCTACAATGTAATATGGACACTGCCATGTTTAAATATAACATGGCAAAAATGCATTGAGGGTTTTTGTAGTAATTTCACAAAATCTAAAATAAAGTTCAAGAGGTAAGGCAATGTAATTACGGCACAATCACTGCAGATCAAAGCAAGCCTTGGGATTCTTTAAGGATGATGTGGGGTTAGCAAAGCAAGCAAGTCCCACGGATGCACAGGATAATGACACACCAGCTCAAAATGACATGTGACATGGGGGTGCATGTCACATCTTAGAAACCCCCCATTTCCTCTTCTTAATAAATCCACTTATGGTGTCATTTCCTGCCCCATCAATCACCATGAGTGACCACACATGTCATGAATGATGTTATTGCCTTCAAAACAATCCTGCACCTCTTTTCATCTTCTTTCCTTGCTTCTCTGATTTCGGATTTCCCTCTTGTATGTGCATGTGTCAGTGTCATTGCAGAATTAATGTACACTGTGAATATAGTGTGTGAGAGTGCATCCCATTGGGACCGTCCCAAGGTCCTCTCTCATCCAAAATGGTGACTTGTGTGTATTTCTGTGAAGTAGTCTTTGTTTGTGTATACCTCACTCTTTTTGCTTTAGTACTTGTGCTTCCCTGCATACCCATGGGGCTCTCCCCTGAAAGTACATCCTATGAGTTTGTGTGACTGTCTGTTGCATGCAGCCATGTGAAGCTGCATGCCTTCTAGCTGCTTCCAGACTTGTATTCCCCAAACACGCCACAGGGCTTTGGCTCAGGTTTGTGCGTGTGGATGTGTGTCTGGGTGTGTGTTTGAGTGTGCACCTGTTTGATTGTAAGTGTGGGTAAGAACTGCTTGCTAAATTGTCCCATGTTGTTGTGTTTGATTGTACCTTTCTGTGTGATTCTGTTTATCAGTCTATCTGCCAGATACTCCAATTACCTGTCTCTGTCTATCTCCGCCTGGTTTTTAAGGAGCTCACATCCTTTCATTTTAGTTTATGCTAAGATTTCTTTGTTTTAGTTGATGCTCAAATAACCATAAACATTAATATCTGATAACTGCATTGTTGTTTCACACATTTTGCTTGAGAACTGACATAGCCTTAGATGCAGTTTCAGTAGAAATGTCCAGAGAATGGGTTTTTGTAACAACATCATAGAAGAATAAGCAGCAGGAAATTTGCTTTTATTATTTGTCTTCTGTGTGTTTTGCTTCAAAGGACTTTGTAAAGTGCTGTTTTAACACAATATTCCTCAAGAGATTAATAACCTACCTATTTGTTTTTAGAGGTTTTTGTTTTATTTTTTCTTAGCCTGACATTATCACACATGATAATCAGAGATGCACTGAGAAACTAGCATTTGATCAGAATAGGTTGGATTTCAACAACTGTTAACCTACTGGTGGCTGTTGAATTAGCAAGTCTTAAATCTTTTTCCCATCAGTAAACACAACATACTTGCTCTGGCAGGTCATGCTGACAACAACCCACTTAGCATAGGTGTTGCTTGAAAAGAAGAGTACCGTTTGAGATATTTCCAAGACAAATTTTCAGTCAAAAAATCTTTTTGTTTTCTATTAGGCTTTGTGAGAGCAAGACTCTTGGTAGATAACAGGAAGGCCAAATACAACGCACAACTATCACTCTGCTTATCTGTTTGGGATTTCCACATGAAACATTCTGGATTTGAAAATGTTGGAATCCCTTTAGGGTAGAGATCTTCAATTAGAAAGTGGCATCCTGGTAATGGCAGCTGTGTTAACCAGTACATTTAGAACATTTAAAATGTGAACCCTATAATCAACTTCTCTTCATTTTAGGGGAAAACTTCATTTTACAGCAACATCATTAAATGACTGCTCACTGCATGAAGGCTGTAAACAAACGCTGTTTTTGTATCTTATATGTTTTGAGAGGAATGTTACTGTAATTCAGCTTTGGTATCAATTCCTCCAATGAATTATAAGCAATCATCATCCCAAATATTAAGATCAGTAACAGGCTAGTAACTCTGTTCACCCTATTCAATAAAAATGTTATGCTCTAAATATTTACAGTTTGCTGTTTGCAATAATGCCAATTCAGGATTTAAAAAGGATCTCAGAACTCAGCAGCAATAAACCTATTATTTTTTCACATAAATGTATATTCTTATTTTGCATTAAGATGCACTAACATGCAACATGAGTCCAGACCAATTAAAGTTATTATACAAAATAATTATAATTTCAGTATAAATAAAACATTAACTGTGACTTTAAACTCATGTCTTCAGTATGTCTGCAATTCAGTCACAATTAAACCCCTTAGCAGGACAAAAGACTGTCCTAAACTTAAATTTAGGTATAGTCCTGTTTGAAGATACTCTTATCCTCAAGACACATATAACTGTGCATAAAATCACTGAATATTTTCCTTCACTTACCATTCCTATCATTTTAAAATTGTTTAATGAAATTAAAGGGAAAGTGATAGCTGTTAGGAGCATGTAGTGACAGATTGGGGCACTTTTCCACCACCAGCTGCTGTACACTGTCAGCCAAATGGTTGAAAGGCTACAACTTTAACTCACTAACAAGAAGAGAAGTATATCTTTTTCCAAAACATTTCTGGTTGCAATTAGTAGGGACAGCCATATGATTAAAACTAGATAAATATCTACATATAAAAGCTGTTAACTTTATAGAGAAGATTTGACTTATAGTTATCACATACTGGACGACATGGCTAAAATTTACATCACGCTACATTTCTTAACTTCGGCTGATACAATATAATTTCGATATAAATGTAGAAAAAGATGAAAGCCTCAGAAAGACAGCCAAGAATGCCCAAGACAGATGTCTGTACAAACTTATGAAAAATGCTTTTAATGCTTATAAAAATCCTCCAAGATAACATTTAAGAAATATTAGCTTACATGAAAACCTGAAAAATCAGTGAAAAATGTTGTATTTATAGACTGTTATAAATATTGAAATAACAGAAATGTGTCCAAAAGTCATAACACCAATAATGAATAAAAACATACCGCAATTTATATTGATATTGATATATTGTCCAGTTCTAGGTTACCATAATGTGAGAATCTCATACCAACTCATGCAGCTCAGCGGTAATAGTCAAAGCCAGATGCATAGAGCAAAATGCAAGATTATTCATATCTACTATAAGACTCAAACAAGCATTTGAAATACAGCTTGATGTATAGATTAGGTAATTTATGTTCAGTGTGTTCAGAAAAAGGTTGATTCAACTTCACAGAGTCAAACACAACATCTCAGCAATGTGTAATTTTTAACAGGCCTTTAAAACATACCTTCACTCAGGCACTATTAGTTCTTAATTTAATTGCTTTCTGTTGTGATGCAATAAAAAAGACAAACTTCTAACCTAGTGACTCATTTCAAACTATATCTTTTAGAGTTTATTATGTTTTCTAAGTATTTTATTAGTAAGTTTAATTTAATTTTTTGCGTCATTGTTTTCCTCTTTTATTTGCATAATTTAATCATTTTAAATGTTTCTGCTACTGCTTTGTATAGCAGATAAATAATGGTGTTGTTTTTAATAACCAGACATTTAGGTTAAGGCACTGTAGAAATGATGAACCAGGAACGACCTGACATGAAAGATACTGCAGAGCTGTGGATATCTGGTGAGCTAATTACCTCAGTTTTAACTGCAAGACTGCACAGACACAGTTCTTCTTTAGAAGGCTCTCTGGCTAGGCCTTATGGCCGTCAGCTATTCAAATTTTTATTTTACATTAACAAACAATCCTGCCATTACTATCTAAGCATTGTTTAAAGGGTTAACTGGATACCCTGAGCTTGTTTCTGTAATAAAAGTGCTATCTGCAATTTAGACTTTAGTCGTGGATAAATGTCTGCCAATCTGTGTCCCAAGTTGCTTTCAAAGGAGGGCAGTCTTTTTCCAAAATGATGTGGATTTATTTAATGAGTTCAAGTGAGAGACGGTATCAGAGGAAAAAGAAGGTTTGTAGTTAAAATGTTTGACATCTGTTGCGGTGTCTTCCAAGCAAACTGCAGGAAAATAATTGCTGAAATACATTCTTGTCACACAACTCTTCACTACAAACTCCATAGTTCCAACAGTCTGCTGGAAAGTCCAGAGATGCACCCTGGGAGAAGAAAGTACTGTAATCGCTCCAAAACAGCCGCCTCTGATCTTGTTAAAGGCTAATTGATGTTCTATGTTAACGAGCTTTACCTTAATTAGTGGTATTAAAAAAAAAACACTGGGTGGCACATGTGAAGAGGGTGAGGAAAAGAAAAGTGGGGGTTTGGGTGGGCTGATCTGGATTGAGGAAACAACCCACTGATGTTGCATCAAACCTATGATGAAAGGGAGAGGAGGCAGGAGAATAAAATGATGCAGAGGAAACCACAGGTTTCAGGGCTGGGGAGAAGACAGAAAAGACTGGGGCCAGAAAAAGCAGGGGTACTGGAAGAAGAAAAGGAAAAAGGAAATTAGAAGAAGGGGAGCTGGAGTAAAGTGGATTGGTCTATAAACTCAAGGCTTTTCTGAGCTGAAGTCAGAGAATCAATGGGATGAAATTGATGAGGAGCATAGAGTTGGAGAAAACAAGCTCACAAATGTTGACTCTGTTCCTCACATCTCTGTAACCAGGTCCATCCCTTTGAGA
>JAUZNJ010029408.1:0-15450 GCA_034780135.1 Jordanella pulchra | reverse complement strand
TGGAAGCCACACCGCACATCCATCAGCCCCTGGCGCCATCTGGTGGAGAAAATGGAAAGGCGCACAGGAGAGCAAACCCACACAGGAGGGACTAAGAGTCCCAGATTGAGACTGGTATTGTATTCTTATCTTCACATTTATTTAATAGTTTTATCCACTTTGTACACTTTAAAAGATCAAATGCATCTACTTTATGACATGATATGCCTTATTATGAGGGACCAGATTTGGTCTTTTGGCCTTGAGTTTGACTCTTGTGGTCTGGACACAGCAGATGGTTTTATAGGGCAAAGAACAAAAGAATTAAACAAACAAAATGTTAGGACAATTGTTCATCATTTAATATAATTCAGTTCAAAAATACTTTAATACTTTATTAATAAGTGAACCACAGAGCCAGGCAGTTATTTGCGGCTCTGGAGGTGCAGCTTGGAGTCCCCTGATCTAACATACTGTGATCCTATTCTAACATAGCTCAATCTTCAAGAGCAACACCTTTATTTTTAAAATCGTTGTTAAAGTTAAAATCTAAAGGTAACAATATAAATTGGTCCAAACGTTCAATTAGTTACGGTTTCTGTGACAGCACATAAGATTTTGATAAAAATTATGTCTTCAGTACAGGGGCCAGGACGAGCTGTGCAGGGAGGCTGTTTCTGCTTCTTGCTGTCTTTCTTCTTCTTGCCCCTGTGTGAAATCAGCAATGCTGTCTCATATGTTATTTCTAGATGCCCCTGTTCTTTGCAGACTGGATCTTTTCTTAATCCTTACTGGGCCGTAACGACATTTGACTGCATCAGGCCACCTTTTGCAAAAAACTAATGGAACTTCTTTGTCTTCCTTCTTGCTAAAGGAATCACACAGTCTTTGCTTGGTTTAGGACTCTGTGTCCTTTAACTAAAAAGTACTTCAGCAAAGCCAAAAAGAAATGCAAACTAATAAATGTTTAACAAAGAGAAAAAAAAGGCCAGGAATGTGCATTTAAATTGTAAAATAAGTCTATCTTTTGATCATAGTGTGACTCATCTGGATATTTATTATTCATTTGCTGTATTTGCTTTCCTTCCTTTGTGCAAGCACTGCTGCAGAATTATGCATTTGTGTTTCTGTGCCGTTGTTGTTTGTATAAATGCATGTTACCGTATCATCAACTTACCATACTTTTCCATCAGAGCAAGAAGAAGGGATGTTTTAGCCACTGTTGCTTGGAAACTATCGCCGCACTGTCGCCCACTGTGGGCGAAGACAGAGGCTCATTGTGAGAGGTGTGGCGTTAAGGAAGCCGATCTCTAAGAAATAAGGATTACATCTGAAAGATGTTGATCTTACCATAGAGCAGGGTCAGTGCAGGTAAAACAGACACAAGGAGGTGAGCACGTCTTTGTTGGCCTGCTTTTCTCTCTGTGGCTGTTTATTTGTGCAGAACTGTAAATCAAGGGGGGAAAAATGAGATCTGGTAAACACTGCATCACTCGTTGCTTTGCTGTTGTGTTCTCTTTCATATGCAAAGAAGCCTTTCATATGTAAAAAGACAGACAAAAACCACATCTTTGGAATGTGATTTAGTATAGAACACACATCTAGGAACAGCCCAACAAGGTCAGAGGTCATTCAGACCTCTAAACATTACATCTGAATACATCAACGCTTGGTTAAAAAAAAAACCTCTTATTAACTCCAATCATATTGACACACAGGCCAGTCATATCTTAGACTAAGGTTTTAATCAGCTTCAAGATGAAAATCTTCAGAAAGGTGCAAAACTTATATTAAGACTGACCCAGCTATCTTCCATTGTTCAAAGGGAAATGAATGTTACGGCTAAATGACTCCAGAATGTCATTTTTGGACTTGTGTGTGTGTGTGTGTGTGTGTGTGTGTGTGTGTGTGTGTGTGTGTGTGTGTGTGTGTGTGTGTGTGTGTGTGTGTGCCTTTGTGTTTACGATTTAAGACTATATTCCCCTAAAAGAAAGCATGATTGTGTGTGTTTAAAGATGTCATAAAAGTACTAAAATTCATTTAATCTTAACAGACAGATTCAACCATCATCAGGTCATCAGGGGGGGTGACTATAATCAAGAAATGTAATTGTGATATTAAATAAATTCAAACCAGGGAGTCATGAACTACAACTACCTTGAAACAGTTTGAACTTTGGGTTTATTACAAGTTTGCTTCTGTTTTTGGTTACTGAAATAAAGTCGATCCTTGATTTTCATTTAAACTTTTAAATATATTGATTCATTATTCTTATTGAGTTTATTATTTTGGTTGATTGATTGAAATTTATTGTAAACTGATGTAGTAATTCACACAGCATGAATCAAAGGATGGACTCTGCCAAGTTCTGAATGAAAGCAAGAATAATTTAGCAATTCAAACTGAACCTATAAAAGTTGACAGACCTTGAATTTAGTGTTTAAAATGAAACACATCAAAGTTGTAAATGAACTCATCAGGATTGTGCTAGAGTGGTGTAAACAGTGTAAAAATGAATAACTCTCTCCTTGGGAACATGTGTGTGATTCTACTTACTTTTACATACCTTAAATTGAATACCCTCACAGCTTCCTCTGGACCTACAGGCCACAGGCAATGAATAACCTTAAGGCAGCATTGTGATTTAAAGTTGAGTAAACATCAGGTAAATGTAGGGATTTTCTTAGATGTGGAAACAAATAAAAAAAAAAAAGAGACTAAGAATTTAGTTGTTCATAAACAGTGCCAGCTTAAATGTGGTTGGTGAAGTCCAGAAAATTCACAAACTATTAAAACAACAAAAGTTTCTCTAAGGTATTATAGTTGCACTGAATGAAAATGAAAACACCCACTCCTTTTTGTGACTGTTGAAAACACATCATTAAACGATTCCAATAATAAAAAAACAACAAAAAAATACGGTAATAAAAAATAAAACCAACTGAAAGTACAATTACTTTAAGGCAGGGCAGTAGATTATTCCTGCCAAAGGTCAGAACAAAATTTAACACCTTTAAAAGCTGCAAATGGATTCAGGGATGCAGATAGATCTTTTTATATAAGGTTTGAGAGGAGGCTCAGGACATGAGCTCACGGCTGCATCACCAGCATAACAAAGTGTTAGGTGCTAATAAAAACTTTAATTTGCTTCACATTACCTCAGAGTGTGGAGACAGAAATAAAGTTAATAACATGGCTTTTAAAAACTTTTATTTCACCAAATTTCTCAGCATAAAGTTTAAGCAAATGGCACATCAAAATGTCATCAATACCACACACACTGAATATACTGTGACTGGCAGTAGTTTGAGTGGCCCACACAGGCACAACTGGCATGTATTAAACAATCAGGTCTGCATGCAGTCGGACCTCCTCCATGTCTCCAACCTCAGTTAGTCATAAACACAGAAAATACTTTCATTTATAAAAACTGGTTTTAAAGAGTCCTTTATGCTCTCAAACAATATTAAGATTTAGTCATTCCTCAAGATACTTGGCTACAAGAGCATGAACATAACAACCAATGAGTACCAGCAACTGCAGAGGAAACTGAGGCTGGAGGCCTAGATTAAGGCTATAAGGAAAGAAGCAAAACAGCTGTCAACAGACCAAAAAAAAGGCCCTGGAGCCCAACTCACAGCTCTAACGATCCACCTCAATGCTTGCCATGGATGGACAAGCCTCTGAGCTGTTCTTGGCACCAGACTGAGGAAGGGACTTATTTTAAAAGTCCTGGAATGGCAGCACAAGAACAGCGGAGTAGCATCAAGTCCTGGAATATACCCCAGGAAATTACATTGTGGGTCATTTTTAACAATTTATTTGTAAATTATAGTGGAAAACAAATATTTGGTCAAATAAGCATGATGTCCAGCCCTCAAGGATTTTAATCTTTTCTTTAAAAAGCTGTTCTGTCCTTCAGTCATTACCTGTATTAATGGCACCTGTTTGAACAAGTGTTCAAGACCAACGAGCTGTTTAAGGACACCTGGAAGACAGTTGTAGACCTGAACCAGGCTGTCTGTGAACACTGAATCTACAGTACAATAGGCAACTAGGTTGGTGTGAATAAATCCACTGGGGAAGCAAATACAAGACCTTTGATAATCTGGGGCCCGACAAGATCTTACCCCATGGAGATGATCATGAAAACCTGCAGAACCATCATCTGGAATCTGGACGTACGTCTGAATAAAAAAAGTCAGATGAAGACCTGAAATGATAATAATAGCAAACAAGCTGACATGTTACTGGTGGAAATAAGTAGAGCAATATTTTGATCACATCAATAGTACATTGATTTTGAAAAAAGACAAAAACATAAATCAAGGTATTTGCTGCTGCTTTGTTTTACCCCTGTAGGTAGAATGACAGCTCTAAGATGGCAGCCTAATTTAATGTGGCCCAGCAGTCAATGCAGGGTCTGCTCTTTATTATGTCTGTGGGTACAATGACTGAATTTTCCTTCCTTGTGGGTTCTGATAAGACCTGAACTTTTTTTAAAAAGACTATGCCATAAAACCATCTTCACTTTGACAAAAAGATTATATTTATTAAGATTTAGGATACCTTATTTATGAAACCAGAATTAAAGCTAGAACTAGATTAATTCCACTTTATTAGGATAAAGTAACATAAACATACTTAATAGGAACTTAATAAGAAGCACATTTACTCTTGAAATGAGTGAAATAGGTCTAAAGTTCTGTCATTTAACAAACACGAAAACACTTGCAGGGTTGTTCTTTTCAGGCACCTTAACTCTGTAACCTGTTAGAGTATGAAGTCAATAATAGATACGGACCCAGAATGTGACCAACTGCAGGTCATGCTGCAGTAATACTACGTCGGGCCGTGTGCTGCTGGATTCTGCTTTTTACCACTTAATGCTTTTACAGCTGGCTCCATTACGCCATAAGTTGTTTTATTTTCACAGTCTGGGGGCTAAATATCTCTATTAGCCTAACTGCCCCCCTTGGTCGCTGGGACCAGGGTTTATATTTGTGTGTTTAACGGTGTGATAGAGTCCCGAGTTTGGGCTACCTGGCACCCAGATGTGGAAATAAGTGTTCGCCCTTAAACAATAGCATTGTTTCCACAAGCTGTTTCCCTTTATAAAGCATTTGTTCCTGAATCAGGATTAGAACTACTTTATTTGTTTCTGTCTTCTGTTAAAGAGGTCCTACGATGGACTTTAAATGTGTGCACAAAGTTAAAAAGAAGGTTGGAGGTATCTGTTCAAATCAAGTCCTAATCAAGTGTTTTTGTTCCAGATACCAGTCGGATATATTTACGATAGACATTAACTGCTAACTCTTAATCTGATATGATACAAAAGTACATACAACCATGAGTTTTAATTAATTGTAATAAAATAACATTTATTCAGGTCAATAGATATATTTTACAGTTTGACTCCCCTTATTACCAGGGTAAAAGAAAATCCTTCCCCTTTAACTTCAACATGATTGAAACGGGTTGTTATTCTATCTTCAGTTATTGTGTAATGGAAATCCTGAGAAAACACATTGATTTCCGATTGGTGTGATGCCGATTGAACAGGTCAAGCACCAGCAGAACTACGTCTGCACAGAAGAAATCACCATGGCAACCTATGTGTTACTGCTTTTGTGAAAGCAAGTCAAGATTTAAATAAGCCAGGATATCCACAAAAAAACTCTGCTTAATCCACCATCTTGATGTTAGGAAACAAATCTCTGTACATGTGTTTTTATAATGCCATTAAGACAATGATCCAAAACACACCAGCGATTGTATCCTAGACCTAATGGCTAAAGAACCAACAACATAAAGGTGTGTTAGTGGTCTAGTGGTTTGGTCCAGACTTAAACCTAATTGAGATCTGCTATTTTTTCAGCATTGCTGTAGATTAAATCAGTTATATAAAGAAAAGTGTGTCAAAGTTCCTCCATATTGATCCTCATAACCCATCAGGTACCACAAACACTTGATGGCTGCTGTTGCTGCACAGGGTTGAACCACCAGTTATTAGGTTTGGAGCGCAACTCTCTAGATGGATACTTCTGTTGTTGGGCGCAGGCATCAAGGAAAGTACAAAAGAGAATAGTAAAGACTTTAGATCACAGAATGCACAGCGTTAACCTCATTTTCATCATATGAAGCCGTCATGAAAATGTCACCCAAAATTCTTTGCCATCATAGAGCTGCAAAATTCTGCAGTGTTTTTTTTCTCTTTGCCTGGCAGACACTCTAAATTACATCTCTATTCCTGTCTAAATAAAAGACTGCAAATTTGAAGACACCTTTGGATGCACCAGTACCAGATTGCTAGAATTTCAGTGGCTGTTCTCATACACTCTTGTGTTATAGGAGGTTATTTTTCCAGAAGTTTGATTGTCATGTAGATGGAATGATCTTACATCTCATGTCAGGTGCATTGCCTCTCACAGTTAGTGGATGCTTGTGAAGACCCAAGTGCAGAGATGACTTCTTGCAGTTTTAATGATGAGATTGACTGCAACAGAAACACAAATCCAGAAAAAACAGGCAGGGAACTCTTGAACTAAAACTAGGAGACGCTCGGAAGAAACTTACATCAAATAATGACGAGGATCCGTCAGTGAGTAACTGCAGAGGAGGAGTATATATGGGAGACAGAACAATGAATGGAGTTATCAGGCGATTGGGAACAGGTGTGAGCAAAGGGAGCTAAGGGAAAGGAGAGGGCACGGGAGTGAATAACCAAAAAGTACAGCATGGCTTACATATAACTGTGACACCAAATGAAATTAAGCTAATGACAAGAAAACAACGGATGACATGAATTAAAGTGTTATTTAAGACCCAAAGTAAACAACAAAACAAAAACCCAGATAATGGCATTTCCAAAGCTGGTGTCCTTTCACTGCCCTGATAGAAGCCATTAAAAACAAAGCTTTGTATAGCTAAGACAGAGAGCTAGAGCTTGTTAGCTAGAAAGCTAGCATTAATAAGAGCCAAGTTAATGATTTTTTCTTCCTCAGCTGTGGATGAGGTTAGTGAGATTCCCCCGCATTGAGCTGACCTGTCGGCACCTGTGAAGAGGTAGGGCTGTCTCCATTAGGTGCACTTGGTCCACTGCTAGTCCAGGATCCACCATATGGAAGAAAAACTCCAGTGGGTCAGGGACGACCTACAGCTGGAGACGCTAAATCCAGACTATAACTCTTATTTGCTTTCCCAGCTTCAATGGACGTTTCTACATTCAGAATGCAGAAAGGTGGAAAAACCGGTAAACTGGTATATCATAAAGGATTGGCTGTAGTGATAATGGCGAGTTGTTGGCATTGCCCTCCCTCAGAAAATATCCACACATATGCATGTTTCATATGCAGCATTTACTGAGCAAAATGTTACCATTGTTTGAAAGTGTTGGTTATTCTATGTTGGTCTAAATCTAAAAACCAATTGATTTCCAGTTTTTTGGTTAAGTCCTGATCTCTCTTCTCACATCCTTAGTTTCAGCCTTTGTTAAGAGAACCAAATCACATCTAAATGGGGCTTTAAAATCGTTAAACTACTTGTCCTTCCAGCTATGTAAGTGCAAATACTAGCCACTTAGTCTGAGGCTTCAAAAGGTTCTTTGGGTTGCGGTTTGAAACTTTATTTTAAACAGTTTTATTGAACATTGATTTCTGGTGACCACATCTTGTGCACCTCATAGATTACACTGGAATGTAATCCAGACTCACTATAATAGTTCTCTCTTTTAGACAAATATGAGCTTATTGTAAATAGCAATGAACAACGTAGCAATTTTTACTTTCCAAGTCTCTATCTTTCAAAAACTCTGGTTCTTGAAAAGCATTTAAAAAGTGGAGTGAGGGGGCTGGCTTTGCAAACGTTTGAATGCCACAGAAGAGAGCAGAGCAAATGACATCAAAGGGGGGGAGGGAAAGAAAGCCCAAAACAATGAAAATCCTTAAAAATCAAATTCAATTCTACCCTTAATCATTTCACATGTAGCCCTTAGAATCTAATGAGAGGCTTCAGAAGACCCGATATTCAACCAGACATGGTGTTTTGCTTAAAAGATTTATTGAATGTTGATGGCAAGTAGAGCAGGCTGATGGCAGGTTCGAGAAGGCAGATAATGATTGTACAGACTGGCGACTGCCTGATCATCTTAATGGACGGCAGAGGCAATCCAGATTTTGCTGTTGTGATCAGATTTTGATACAGATTAGAATCAGAAACTTGGAACAGGAACATAAGCACTGGAATAAACGTCAAGAAGAAGACGCACGAAGATGCTCTGGCGGAAGCTGACAGAGAACTGCAGATAATAATAGGCATGATAGTAGCTAGATAGAGCAGAGCAGAGGGGGGCAAGCAGCTATCTAGCCCAAAAACTACCAAACAGACAAGCTACATGGCAGAAACAGGCTTCTCAAGAATTATAAAAGTAGTGAAGTTTAATCAGTTGGGAAAATTATTAACATATTAGTAAAACATAAAAATAAATTAAAAAATAACCAATTTCAGATCATTATTTAATACTGGTCTGCCTGGTTCCTGTGGTCCAACCTAAAAATGTTCAGGCCAACAGAAAAAATGTTTACGACATCCAAAACAGAGATGCTGTGGTATATTTTCCTGCCTGATCCATTAAAAACAAAGTCACCTCTAACAATGTCTTGACAGGCCCCAGAGTCTTGGACCCTGGTCTCTGCTCAGAGCGTCTGTTTTGGGTTTAAATAATTACAAACAAGTCAGAAGAGATATGCCCCCCCCTGTTGGGGCTATCACAGCCATGGAGCCAGACCATTCCTCCCCACAGGTCTGTCTATGATGGACCTCTCCTTAGTGGCTTTTCTTTTTGTCATATTTGTTTTTTACAGTGATCCGCTTTAATCCTGGCCAAAAGCTTTTTTCGGATGCAACAAATGTTCACCTAAATATTTGCAGATTGACTTTGTTAGCACTAATGACTTTGTTTTTATTTAGAAAAAGAAATAAAGGTTTGTAACAATGCCATTGATCCTAATTCTTAAAATTCAGCTGACTGTTTACAAACTAAATAGTTTGAACTCATGGCAATAAATTTACTGTATTTTTGTGAGTTATGATGTGTTGTCATTATCTAGTCAAACAAGGGGCTAAAGATTTTCAGTAGTATACAGTTTTAAAATAGCTACCACATGTTTTTAGATTCTGTCTGCTTAACAGCAGCTTTGGATGGAAGCTTTGCACAAATCAGGGTTAACACACAGCCACAAGCCTTGGCTCTATGAGAACTTATTTGTCTTAGCTCATCTGCAGTGAATCGTCATGGCTCTAAGACATTCGGAGCTCCATGTCGATCACCAAATACTAACTGATCTGGGTCAGTGTGCCTGGGTATTTATAACAAGAAGTACCACTACTAGCAGGATTTTGATTCATAATAAAATGCTGCATTAAATCTAATAACATGTTTTTGTTTTTCAATGAAATTAGTAAATTCCACTCCATTTGGCAGGCCCACTGGGTCCCCCAAAAGTTCTCTTCATGTTAGCCAAAGTTAAAGCCCCGCTTTCTTCACAGGATCACTTGCAGCAGAGAGGACCTCCTTCGCCAACAACAGCACGGCAACCAACATTAAATAGAAACATATCTGCTTTAAATGTCAGAATCAGTGTGTTCAGCTCTGCAGTGGCATGCTCTGGAGACATTTAAACCAAGAGGTCTGGCTAAAGGTCAGAACAATTTTAGATACTGGAGGACAGACAGAAATCATGCGCTCTTCCCGGGCCAGGGGGACATTTTCCAGAGGTTGTTGGCTGACACATGGCACAGTTTATAGATACCAATATATATATATATATATATATATATATGGTTTATCTGCCATATTGACAGTATTAATATCTGGTATCTACTAGAATGTACATCAATTCCTCACTAATTATATTATATATTTTATTATTTAATTAAAGACTAAACTAAATTACACCTTTTGTTTGTTCAATAGCTTTATGTTAAGAGTATTGTTCACATGTTGTAAACCTGTGTCACGTTACATTTAGTGTTGGTTATGCATTTAGTTCTGATTCTGTTTGCCTTCTATTCTATTAAAACATGTAGTTTTTATTTGTGAATCAGCCACCTACTGAAAACATGGCCTGCCTTGAATAACTGATTTCATGCATATGTGTGTTCCTGATGTGAATAGAAGCCTGAGGGGTTTGGGAGCCATGCTATGTTTTGAGGCTTGGTGGAAATAATGCATTTAGTGCATGAAATCAGAAGGCTCTGCTTTCCTTTTTCAACTTGACTCCATTCTGTACTCCTAAGATGATAAACCAAAAAGAACCCTAAAAACCCAAAGAAAAAAAAAACTGCAAAACCCATTTTATGTGAAGGGAAGTGAATCCAAAGTCTGCCAAAAGCCTGTGTGTCGCTCTGGCTCCCGCTCTGCAGCCGTTTTCCATTATCAGAGCCCAAAGCAGCTTGTTAAAAACAGCGAAACTCAAACCGCAGTTTTGAAAATTACAGAATTCCTTCATAACTGCCCGACCCTCCCGTCGGCTACTCTGGGTTCAGGCTTTAGGTGAGACCGCTGTGCTACAAAACACACACATGAATGCTGACATTATTTACACATGTACACACGGCCTGGGGTGGATATGCACATATTTGCATAAACCTCCATAGGACTGAGCTCACACATAAAGAACAAACCTGTCCGACACTCAAATAAAAGAAAAACACTGAAATGCCTCTGGCTGCATCCACCTCTTTTGTTTTAGTCTATAACCAGAACCATTTCCCATAATAGCTCAGATAGCAGCTTTGCAGCAGCAAAGCCCCCCATGCTAACTATTACAGTATCACTTATGATAATTTAATAGTTACCAGCGTGGCATAAAGAATAAAAGCAGATTTGTTTTCATTAATGCATCGTTTTCTCTCGAGCATTAAAGCTCCTGTTATCTATGCTGAGCTGAAATCATTTCTCACTCCCTGAGAAAATCCCCTCTAAGGAACATCCAGTTTTCTGTCAGACCTAGAAGGTCCAATCCTTTGAATGGGCAGGTTTGGTGACACTGACTCAATTACACTTTCCTGATTCTCAGCAGCTGCTGTTTGATTTCCCTGGAGTGGGAGCTTGTGTGTCCCTCTCCAGCCAGCCTGGCCAGTAAACTGTAATTATTCTCAGCTGCTGCTGCCTGTAGAGGAGCTGAATTGCCTAAATGAAACATTGTTCATGCCACTTTCTCTACGCAACATTTACGATTTGATACAAAGACAAAGCATCTGATCGTGGACCAAAGCAGAAAGCGTGGAGCGGGACCAAACCACAAGCGTTTCACACATACACACAGCTCACTCCTGCTTTCCATGAATAATTCTCTGTTTTGCTTGGTGGGGAAATTGGTGCACTTTGGCCATAATTGTTTCAAAACTGCAAGCTAATTACGACCTTTTGAAAACAAAGTGTACAGATTGAATGTGACATTTTGCTGCGCCTGCAGAATATAAACGCTCTCTTGCTCTGGATGAAACCCAGTAAAACCTAATAATGAAGAGAACCATGTCCTACGCAGTGCTTAGACCCAATCTGAAGGCTGGATGTGCTGGTTTTGTTGTGATGCTTCTCAAAGAGTCTGGAAAGAGTCAGCATCAGTTTTGTCATGCAGTGTATATGTTTAAATAAGGGTAAGGTTCTAAAACTATATCCCAAGTTTTGAAAACCTCACAGGGATCTGCTCAGTCTAAAAACTACTGTAACTGGGTTACAAACACCAACATATCAGAAAAGTCATGCATCCCTAACCTGAGTAAACCCTGTAAGTACCGTTACTGAACACTTCATCCCCTACAGTCATCATCCTTGGGGTGGAGATGTCTAGAGCAATAGAAAAGTTGCTGTTAAGATTCGATAGGAGGGTGGAGCTAAATCCAAAATCAATCTGGAAGAAAACCTGTTAGAAGCTGCAGAAGACCTCAGACTGAAGTGAGCAAGAGAATCACTCTGGACATCTAGCCAGAGGTGCCGTTGAGGGTTCTGATTAGAGCAGATGCATGGGTTATAACGGCCTAATCAAAGTCCAGACCAAATCTAAGTCTAAAAATAGATGGGAAGACTTAAAAAGGGATGTTTTCAGATGTTCTCCACCTAATATGACCGAACTTGCATGAGTTATACAAAATAGAATCAAAGTCTTTAGACGTTTAAAGCTAGTGAAGAACCACAGACGACACAGCAGCTGGACCTGCTGCCAGAGGTTCTGGAGTTTATCATTTAATAAAACGTGTTTGAAAATTCAGAATAATTTCATTTTTATTTCATTACAAAGTTCTACTTTGTGTTGATTGGTTGCATAAAATCCAAATGAAAACCTTGAAGGTTTTCATTTTAACCAAAGACGTAGAGGAGTTTAAAATGGTTGTGTTCATTTTAGGAGGAAATAATTAGAATTTTTTCGATGTTCATCGATTTTTTCTCCAATCCAGCGGCTCAGTCCACCAGAAAACACTGAGTGGTTGATTAATCTGACACACTCAGCTCTCATAACCCTGGTCCTTTCTGCCAAATGCCTCTTCCAGCACATTGATGTCAGTGGGACTAGTTCCTCCAACAGTGGGCCGACTTTTGACCACCTGCTGTGATTTAAGGAGAGGTGGAAATATTTCAACAAAAGCTTAGGGTGAAAAAAGAAAGAACAAATTAAAAAGTAGCTCTGGGCTCCAAAAGCTGAATCAGGGGGTATCACTTTAAAGAGGGGGAAGATGGAGGGTTAAATCTCATTGTAGGGGTTAGGCTGGATATCAGAGCCCATATTTTCAGAGGTTTAGGTCCATGGTTACTTCTACCCGCTTCACAAGCACAACCCCATACTCCCCATCCCTTCTCTCTCTGTCTGCTGCAATCTCTAACACAACCAGACAAGTGGTCTTCCTACTAAGCAGATTATTATTAATTAACGAATTTTTTACATCATGATGTTTATAGGTCTCTGTAGTTAAAAACACCAAATGCAGAAACATAAACAGAGGTGGAGCATAATGCAACAAAAAATACAACAACGGTTTACAGTTTTACTGAAGCAATGGTCCTTTAATATAAACCTTTGATGCCATCTAGTGGTGAAACTTCAATTTAACCTTCCATGTTGATGTAATTCAATCCAGTCAGAGTTGTCCTGAGGCCAGCTAAAACAAACTTCCTAATAGTCTCTAGTGTTATATGACCTTTTAAAAAAGAGAATATCATCATTGATGAATATCTGTTCAAATCTGTAATTTTATTTCTATTTTCAGGTTTTACATCAAAGCATTTGCCAAAAGAGGTTGGATGCATTTTCTTCTCAATAGTGCTGATAGAAGCAGAAATATCAACCAAGAATATTTTTTGATGGGTATTTCTAAGGGATAAGTGTGGAATGCTCCAGCTGCAAGAAGCTACTCTGCCACATTTCTCTCTCCAAGTCATTTCAATGTCTTTTTAATGTTATGTGTTCAGATTTGGTCCGTTTGCTTCTCATCTGCCTGCCTTTTTTTCCATACAGTGGTCACACCTGTCATCTGTGTGCTTTGCTGTCGCAAAATTATGGCTGCATTTACATCTCACAGAGTAAATCCACTCTGCTCTGCCAAAGTCTCACAGGTCATCATCATCATCATCATCAACAACGTAGACTGTTTTAAAAAACAGCTACCAGCTGAAAACAAAGTGTTGAACATAGCTAAAAAAAATAATAAAAATATCAAAACACAATAAAAAAAAACAAAAAAGCCTAAAAATAATAATAAGGCAAAAATAATCATTTGTTTCAGTTAAATATACAAGGTCTCAATACCTGAGTCCTGCCAGTGTTAAAAGCCAGCAAATAGAGGGAAATCATCCAGTGAGCTGGATCACCACTAACTGATTCTGACGTGTTTTCAGAATACGATGGTCAACTGTGTCAAAGGGAGCCGTCAGGTCAAATAGTAAATTGTATTTATGGATTTCCATTATTAAATAGTGGAATTTAAAATTGTATTTTCAAATTCTATGTCTAATTGGAGATTTTAAAACCTAAATTTATAAATCTGATTATAAAATACATTTCCAAATCACACATTTAAAAAGGTTATTCCTTATTACATTTCCATTTTCTTTTTCAACTTGCATTTTCAAATCCTTTTTGAAATTCCATTTTCTTTTTGCTTTACCTGCTCCATTTACCTTTTCCATGCCTTTACCTTGACCCTTATTTCCCTTGAGCATACTGAAAACAAAAATAAACCAATCACAGTTGCTCTTTGAATGTTAACAACATTCTCATTTGTTAAACAGCCACATTTGGATCATAGCACTACAAAGAGGAGCAGCTGTGACTGGTTTAATTGTAATTTAGTCCTCTGATTACACAAGCAATTTAGCTCCCCCTGTTTGGAATCTCAGTAGATAAGGCCTACAGAGTTAAATCCAGATGTGCTAATATTCCTGGTAAATTTAGATTTTAACTAATTTGATTATGGAGCCTTCCAGTGTTAACCAGTTTTATAAATTGTCAAACACCAGATGAAACATACAAAATCCTACTCCTCTACAATAAAAGGATCTGATAGCTGTTAAGTTCACAAAGATTTCTCAATGATTGTTCAGAAGTTCATCAGGTCAGAACTCTAAATCAATGAATCCAGATTTTCTAGTAACGTCTATGGTCACAGGTGTGTGAAATCCAACATCTCTGTGTAGTGAAGGAATTGGTTACTGTGATAATAATGCAGAAGCAAAACCTTGGAGCAGTTTTAATAGATTCTAAGGTCACTAGCTTTCTGCATAATCAGTAGCTGCAGACTACTTCAGATCAGTCTTCAGTTTAGATCAAGAACATTGCTTGTATTACCAAGTTAAATGCAGTGGTGTAAAGCAATACTTTTCCAAGTGTACAACTTGGTGGAGAAATGATTATGGTTTTTGGATGTTCTCTGGAGTTGGGCTTGGCCGAAGAAAAATCCAAAAGGTCCTGAATGAGGACTCCAATGAAATGTAGGGCAAACGCTGTGAGCTTGGCGATCTCATCCAAAATTTGCGTCTGACCACATAAATATGCTTCTGGAGCACATAAATACGTGTGTTTGTTTTTAACTATAAGTTAGAAGGCAAATTAATGACTTTTGGTTATAATACAGAGTACAAATAAAAACTGTCTTAATGTTATTTTATGCTATTTCAAATGTTTTTCTCTTAATTCTGTTTATTCAGTCTTATTAAACCAATGCATTTACTCTAGGTGTAATTTTCAGGAAATATCCAGAATAACCGCGGGGAAGTAACAAAAAGGGAAAACCTTTTACTTCTGTGAGGCAGCTAGGGTAATGTATGTAACAACTTCAAAATACCGCCAGGTGGCAGTGTAGTTTCATGTCATCAGAAACAAGCAGCGCTCATTTGACCTTGTTGATAGATAGATAGATAGATAGATAGATAGATAGATAGATAGATAGATAGATAGATAGATAGATAGATAGATA
>JAUZNJ010029407.1:0-15451 GCA_034780135.1 Jordanella pulchra | reverse complement strand
AACATCAGTTGTGCCTCTGTGTCCACTTCACTCCTTTTTCTCTGCCCACACACTCTTACTCTTTCCATTTACTTACATAGATATCTATTTACATTCTTATTTAAAATATTTTTTATATAAATGTGTATATAAATTAAAGATAATTTTATCGTTTCCTGACTCTAAGTGGCATTTTTACAAGGAAGGGGATCTGAGGGACTGAGGTTATGTTCATTGCATTACAAAAGCCCATGAAAAGGCAGCACCTAATACTACTTACTGTGACTTTAACTGATTGCTGACTGACTCTTGACAGTTAGTGAATTTGTTTGTGAGTCGACTGGTTTCTATACATGTCAGAAGAATCTCTGATCTGTGATCTTGGTCCCTAGGTGAGAATCAGTGAAAGGATGCGTGAAAAAATGCACGTGCATCCCTCTGAGATGCATAATATTGAGAGCTTTTGCCTAACATCTGCAATAATATTCAACAACTTCATGCCAGTTCTATGTGAGAAACTTTGTTTTAGAGTGGCAGGATTGTACATTCATCATTGTTTGGTTCTTATTTGTGCACTGGTGCTAATAGAAGAGGTACATTCATAACTAGTTCGGTGATCCCCAGTGGATCAATGCTTAAATATCTTTTAGAGCTCGGAGCTGTTACATGCCGTGTGGGCTGCTGTGATTTTAATAAGATGCCCGAGCATTGGTTTACAATGCTACAATTTGCAGTTGAGCAGAAGTATCTATGGTATGTAGTGTAAGGTGCTTTGCCTGCTGGGATAGTGGAGGACAACTTTGGGAGACGGAGTATTTATAGTCCTTGATTGTCTCTTTAACTGCTGGTTTCTAATGTTCTCTGTCTCACGTTTGCCTCCTCTACTTTCTAGTGTCCTCTCCTAATTTTTCTTTTTTAATCTCTGCATCTAGCTGTCGGTGGAATCCGGCAGAGGCATCTCGCTGCCAAAAACTTCCCGGTACAAAGGTGGAAAACTGTAGGCAGTCTCTGGGTGCACCAAGCGGAAAAACTCCAGTTTATCAACATGGAGGTTGCAGATGGACTTCATTACGGGCAACTTGGACAACATCTGTAGGGGGACAGAAAGACACATTTAGTGAGAAAATGTATGAGCTTAGAGGTTGGGAAACAGTTTTTAAAATGGTTTTTCTTTGAAAGTTAACAACTTTGAACACACAAAGATAGAATGTTTAAACACAGTGTTTAACCACAATAAAAAAAAAATCATATCAGAAAACTTCTAACTAATCTGACTTTGTGATTTGATTGAACTGTCTTTGTAAAGTACCTTGAGATGACATGTGTTGCGAATTGGCGCTAAATAAATAAACTGAATTGAAAACGGAATTGAATTGAGTTTAGTTCCTCTGTGTTTTTGATAATCTGCCAGCACAGGTGTTTTACCCGTGCTTGTGTTACTTATTGCCTTGTTTTATCCAATCAAAATTAATGTTCTGTTTAACCATCATGGGAAGTAATTTCGTTTACACAAATGTTAGTTCCTCTAATTGTGTTTTACTCCAGTGTTCATCAGGGATGTGTGCTTGGTCTTCTTTTTTTTATACCGCTCTGCACTGGGCTTTGCTGTGTTTGTTTAATATATTTAACACTTCTATTGCTTACTGTTTGTTTTAAAACTGAAACAGATCATTAACAACAACACATCTAATTCTACTGTTTTGAAGCCGTAAACAAGAAATTCAATTCAGTTCAATTATACTTTATTGATCCCCGAAGGGAAATTCAGCTTAAAAAACCCAGAATGATTTTTAAAATACTGTGTTTTTAAATACTTTGAAAAAATGAAGCTGGTGTCTAAAGTATCTTTCAACTTAAAACATAAATGATTTGAAACCCTATATATAATTATAACTTTATTCATCTAACTCTAAAATATACCCATATCCAAAACTTTTTCTGCCCTTTTGTCCAAGACTCCCTTGAAAAAAAAGGCTTTAAAATCTCAGTAAGACACTATCGGATAAATGAAGTTTAGATAAAAATTAAAAACTTGACCTGTATCTTCTTTACTCTGCAATAAGGTTTTCTGACAATTTTAAAAGATGGCAAACCTAACCTTAAAAAAAAAATCAGGTCCAACAAATGTGTTTTATCTGTGGAAAAATATCAAAGAAAATGGTTTAATCTTGTGTTTACCTTGTCTAATTTCTCATCAGAAGCTCCGCTCTTCTGTAGACTGTGCTGCAGAGCCAGGTAGACTTTCTCTTGGAGTTTCTGAACCTTTTGACTTTCTGACAGCCAGGGTCGGTCTACAAAAGCATACAATTAAAACACAGCTCAACTTTTGTCATGACTTTACATTTGCAACAATATCGGAAATTGTTCACGGTGTACATTTTATGTCTTGAAGGTTACTGTATAACTGAAATGCTGAAAAATCTCTCCTAATGGCAACAAGTCAGTCAAAGGTATATAGAAACAATGACACAAAGTGTAAGATTTAACAAAACAATCTTTAGAACCAAAATAAAAATCAACATATGAAACTTCTAATATAAAGATGTATCAATGTTTAGCTGTAATATTGATAGAATTCCTCTTTCATAAGGCATTTTTTTTAAAATTCAAGAGCTCAAACAACAGTGTAAACATTTAAGACTCCTCTTCAATGCCTTTATAAATGCTTGCATGAAAAAGAAAAAGAAGCAAAAAAATTCTTACCAGGGGATAAAAGAACAGCAGCGCTAAACAAGGCCATCTCCTCATCTGAGAGCTGAAGACGACAAAGTCCCTTTCCAAGCTCAAACACGGCGTTCACCAGATCATCACACCCTGTATAGACAACACAGTACATCTGATAAATGACTACGAAATAAGATATGCTACTTGGTCTTTTTTATAGTAAGAACTAAAATATAATCTGCTAAGTTTTTAAATGAGCCCTCTGTGTCTGAAAACTAAATAAACGTCTATCAAGTTACCTAATGTCCTTGAAAACCTGAAAAACTATTTATCAAAAGTATTTATCCTCTCCAAATTGTTTATTGTTATAAACACAAGCCTTGGACTATTCTATTTGGACTTCCAGAAAATTGAAACCTATTTATGATTTTCTTTAGCTTCTCTGTCAAATTCCAGGTACTGTGTACAAATGCTTTCACAAGGTGTGCGCATAACAAAACTATAGGCACAGTACTTTTAATTTCTACCTCTAGGTGGCGGTATGTGTTCATGTAGTTGCTGATACTGAAGGGGGAACCTGAGTCTAAACATTTGGCTTCTCATCCAGGTTTGATCTAATTTAAAGGTCAAACTTTAAATAGGTCAGCAGCTTCAACAAATGGGTGACATGCATTTAAAAAAAGGAAGGCCAAATGTGTCTACAGCAGATACTTTTCCTTTACATTCTTTGTAGTAGATTCATCTAAGTATAGAATAGTGTTCTCTAGTATTTAGAAAACAGTCCTTCAGCTTACCCAGGACACATACAACTTCAGCGTACAAATGTGCGTCAACTATACAAGTGTTTA
Source organism: Jordanella pulchra (assembly GCA_034780135.1). Lineage (NCBI taxonomy): Eukaryota > Metazoa > Chordata > Actinopteri > Cyprinodontiformes > Cyprinodontidae > Jordanella > Jordanella pulchra. Next base: position 11,960 of record JAUZNJ010029407.1, on the reverse strand, counting down.
AATGCTTACGCAATTTTTCCCTAAATTCATGCTCACCGAGAGCTTTGAAGAACTGAGCCGTGGCAAATTTTCCATTGAAGAAGATGGTGCTGTTGTTGCTGTTAAAGGCGCGGCACATGCGTATGAGTAGGACCTCCAGACAACCTAAAAAAAGGTAGCCAGAAACAGAGGAATAGACACGGAGAGATGGAGATAGAAGAAGAGAACGAAGAGGAAGATGGAGGACGAGGAAAGACGCAAAAATACTCCAAACATGCAAAAACATACAACAAATTGTCAATTTTGAGTCAGATTAGTGCACAGTATATACAAAAACAAATTGAACCGGTCAATAATTAAAAGGATAGTACAAATATTCAACAAGGTTTATATTTTTTGTCCAAAGTAAAAACATTGTTAAATATATGCAGGATATTGTCAATATTTTTTCAGAATTTTTGTATTTCTCCCCAGTAGAGCAGGATGGTATAAATAATTTGAATGTTTAAAAAAAAAACCAAATGAATAATATAAAATAACAGGCAAAGGTAGAAGGTTGGAGACAAAAAAACAAGAAGGAAGGAAATTCAGTTAGCAAGATTAAAACTTTGCTGACTTGAAAAGAATTCATCCTTGTGAAAAAACAGAGCAGATATTGTATACTGGAGTTTACACTGACCTGCTTTTAGTAATATAATCTGATCATTCTGGCACAAGTCCATGAAACCAGCGATGCGCTTGGCGAACTCCACCACGTACTGGATGGCATTGGTGATGTGATGTGCACACTGCTGCCACATCCACTCCGCCGACTGAACAAAGGCCACAAAAAAAAACATCATGTCAGGGTCTGCCCTTGTTTAAGATTCATTCTGTGATAGGTCGATACAAATGAGAAACGGATATCTATCTGATCTGCTGTAGTGTTATTAGAAAGAACAGTGAAAGTATAATGAAAGCGTTTAAACTGCATTATGTTGCATTATTATAGTCTTATTATACATCTTTAATAGTCAAATGATACAGATAATTAGTTTAGAAGAGTTTTTGGCTTTGCACGCTTTTAATGGGGTATTATTTAGGGTTCTGTGTTTAGACTGCTGTCTAGTGGTTTCCATTATTTTTGCATCTTTTTTAAGAGTTGGAGCACAAGTCTGTACATTGGATCACATCCAGTTTCACAGTTTTCCAGCGATGAGGATATAAACCATATAAAACTCTGATTGACATGATGATACATTAAATACCTATTATAACACTTGAGTCCCAAATTAAATCCAACTTAAAACTGAAACTAAATCTTTTGTAAACTCTTGTTTATACGATGTGTTTGGCAATAGTAAAATGTTGCTTTTAACACCAATGAACAATGCCTTTGAAACGTAACTCTGAAACTTTGATGGTTGCAGTGCTTTATTGTTCTTTTACGTACCTTGTTTTGAAAACCTCGTGTTTCTTCGGGTGTGTAATGTACCCAGGTGAATTTCTTCATGTCCTCTGCGCTGTACTGGCATGTTTCCAAGTGAGATTTAACAATACTCTGAGTGATGTGCTCTGTAAAAAAACAAAAGAAAAAGAAACATATTTCCAAAGTTACTGTTGTCATGCTTTAAACATTTTTGAGGCTACTGGAATAAGTCAATGCTTTGAAAAAAAAAGCAAATTTGTTATCCAGAATTTGGTTTAACTGTTGATGATTAACTCTGCCAGAGCATCTTCTGTATCTCTATAGGTGAAATTTCTCCCTTTATCATCCATACAGCCTTCCTTTTACCATATAATAAACATGCAATATATTATTACATGTATCCTATATCCTATAATTTATTAATATATATCATTACTCCTTAAGTTTTTTCAGAGATTTCTAAAAAGATTATAAATCCTTTTGCCTGACCAGTGTGTGAACTACTGAGCTATCTGTCTAGTCCCTGTCTAACCATCATAACATTGTCCTTGTTCCTCTGCATCATAACTATGAGATCTATCCTTGTCCTTGGTTATCAGTAAATTATCCTTGCAGAAATACAAGGTCAATAAATCAAATGTTGAAACTATCAGGGATGTTAACAATAACTGACCAGTTCAGTTATTCTTCAGCTCTTTCATAAAAACTATAAAGAAATATTATATATATTATACATCAGTAATTCAAAACAGCCAAAAGGAATATAGACCTGTTTCATGCTTTTATTTGAAATAATTCAATAATCAAGGTCCAACTTCTAGGTTAGAATTAATATAAAGTTTGCGAATGTCCTTTATTATTTTTTTTGTAATAATGGATCAATAGTTAACTTTTTTGTTTTTAGTCTCACCAAGGTCTGTTACTGAGTAGTCATCGGGCAGATGGTCCAAAGATGAGCGTCTGCGTCCTAGAAGCGAGTGTGTAAGCAGAAGCTGGCTCCCACAGCTGTCTCCTGTGTCCATTACGGTCTGCTGTGGGGAGTTCTGACTGGATGAGGATGCAGAAGATGAGGATGAAGAGTTGGATGTGTTTCCGGTGCTGGTTCCTCCACCTCCCAAGAGCTCCAGGCTACAGTATTCGCTGGCCTCCTCAGGCGTCAGCGGCAGGTCGAACAGGTCAGGCAGTGCAGCGATGTCGTCCAGGTCGCTAAGGGTTGAGGTGGACCCTCCACTGCTGTAGGTTTGGCTCAGGCCCTCCTCGCCGTCGTCCGCCCCGCTGCCACAGCCTCCATCTTCCCTGGGTAGAGACAGGGCAGTAGGTCCGCTGGAACCCACGCATTCTTGGGACTTCTGATGTTTTTGGACCTCAGCGTAAAGGCTGTCGCGTTGCTTCTTTGACATGCGGCCAAATTTTACAGCTGTGGGAAGAAATAATGTTTCACTACAGAAGTACACTGCAAATTGTTTGATTATTATTTAAACATATCCTGTGTTAAGACATCATTTGTAATTCTAAATGTTGCCTATGGCTTTTTATAGACTTCAAAAACTCAAATAAAAAAAAAAAAATCTAGTAACTTACTTAGAATTTTGCCTGTTATTTATTTACTTTTTCTTGGTTTTAGACAACCCTTTTAAGAATTGTGATGCAAACATTTTAACTGCATTGCATTTTTTAAAAATATTTACCATCTCGGCTCATGCCCAGTGCCAGACACTTCTGTAGACGGCAGTGCTGGCAACGATTGCGGTTCGTTCGGTCAATCATACAGTTCCTTTGGCGGGAACAAGAGTACATGGCGTTGTTCTGCTGGCTGCGACGGAAGAAACCCTAGATGCACAAAAAAATAAATAAACAAAATGAATGAATATCATATCTGCACATTGGACGCTGGGTGAGCATGATCTTTTGCTCCTTTACCTTGCAGCCCTCACAGGTGATGACTCCATAGTGGATCCCTGAGGACTTGTCCCCACAGATCTTACAGGGGATGATCTCGATTTGAGCTGTGGGACCAGAACAAAAACAAACCAATGACAGATTAGAAAACTTACACACTGAAAATTTTAAGAGACATGTAGCTACAGATAGCTGTGATCAGTAAGTAAAAATATAGCAAAGACATGAGTGCTGCGAAACTTCAGTTCATACTTTTTTTAACTTCTTCAATCAATCAATTCCATAATCAACTCTGATCACTGCCTAACATGCTTTGTATTTCAAATTATCATGACTTAAACCTATAAAATCTAAACCATCGGCATATTCATTTTTTAAACTGATACATAATTGGATGGAGATTCGTAATATTAACCTTGTTTTAAATAAATTAATCTGTTATCACTATTAAGACCCATTGTAATGCATTTTTCTCATTTATGTGTTAAAGTGCAAGGCTAAACAAATGGTTAGACACAAAAGTAAGTCAATTACAGCCCCAAACAGGCCTGATTGGTACATTTCTTATTTAGACAAAAACAAAGAGTTCCATATGAGGGCGTGTTTGGTTTGATTTTGCACCCGATGAGGCAGAAAATCGCACACCATGAATCTGACTCTGTCTGAGCACACTTCCTCTATAAAGATAAATTTCCACCACAGCTTAGGTCCAGAGCTAATTTCATCCAAAAATAAAGTGAGATAATGTTATATTTGTTACAGTTTAATGCAAAATAAACAGAATAATCTTTTAAATTTTCAATAGATTTTAGCATTTTGTGTTTGAGGGCCAGATAAGGGGGTGGTTAAAAACTCCAAGTCTAAAAGCCTAAAGGCTGATCAGGATCCTTTGGCAATATTCATATTCTAATACTATATATTTAAGCAAATATTCACCACAGACAAACCCACACCTCATGAGTTATATCCAGTGTATTTGGGTGTTTATAGTATGTCAAAGAGGGTAAATGTTAACACTAAGAAAGCAGTCTGGTGAATTAAACATCTATAAACAGAACTTTGTTACCTCATTACATTCAAATATTAATATATTATATATTACCCATACTGCAGAAAAATATGTTACTCTCTGTTTTGATTCTTTAGCTATCTTATGCTTTAAAATTCACTTCACAGATTGAACTTAGTCATCATGATGGATTCTGTTATTTTCTGTAGACTTAAACTATTTTGACAGCACGTCTGTTCAGGAAAATGGGAGGACAGCATGTTCTAAATGTGTCCTGAAGGATCTGTTCTCTCATAAACTTTACAGTAAAGATTTACGGCAGAAGAGACTTTCTAACAACCAGAAATGTGAGTGGAGAGGAGCGCTCAGGAGGTAAGGCAAGCAAAGGCTATGTTATGGAAGATTACTGTTTTCATCACAGCACACTGAAAACAGTGGGGAAAAAAAACGTTAATATTTTGTTCCCGTTTTCAGTGAAACCAGGTCCATGTGGATGTTTCCACAAAAGCTATGAGTATGTGGAAAATAACAAGAAAGTTAAAAAAAAAGAGTGAATGCAAACTGAAATTCTTTAGACTTGCTCAAGATCTCACCCGCTTGATTTAAGACTTTTTACAAGATGGATCCTGAACAAAACCAGCCAGTATTTTGGTTCACACATAAACCTACCTTCAGCAGAACTCTAACTATTCATGTGTCAGCGTGTAGTCCCTGCTGATCACCCTTAATATTATGACCCCTGGCAGATAAAGAGGGAGGCACCATTTGTTTTTCTTTTGTTGAGTTTGACCTATTGCACTCCTATTTTGTCATATTTTGTCAAGTCATACTTGTTCTAATAACTCTAAAACATGAAAGAGAGAAAAATAAATGTGACAGGTTCTTTAATGTGAGTTTGAATCCAACAAAAAAATGAAATTATAAGAAATCACCCACAAATTAAAAGGAAAATATAATTTTTTTAACAAAACAAAACGAGTACATTATAAATATAATCTGTATGTAGAAAAATAATAAGCTCTGAATTTTAATACATTCAAGGAACGTGAAAAATAAATACAATTTTTCAGTATTTCACCTGCCGATTAGCAATCAAAGTCAGTGAAGCAAAAAATAGGCAGATTCTGATCTCTGTTTAATGTTGTATTAATAGATTAAATAAGTCAATTAATTGAATTTGATTCAGTTTTATTCAAATCAAATACAATTTGTTAATCCCAAAATAAAATTTAACCTTCCCATATTTTAAAATAAAAAAAAAACATCCTGAATAAAAACCTCCAAATTGCCATATTTGAATGGTACTTTGAATCTTGCCCCTAACCTATGTATTTCTGAGAGCGAAACATGGCTGTCACATTTTCCTACAGTTGCAGCCCTTCAGCTGATCCTGTTAAAACCATTGAAGTTAGCCAGCCTCCAAATCCCCTCAGTAACAACCTGAAAGCTCTCATATCATCAATGGAGAGCAAGCCCAAAAAGAAATTCCGCTGCGAAAAACCCCATAGGGATATAAGATGCACCGAACTTTAGAAGTGTGATGGTAACATTATGGCGGATAGCTATAAAGGCTTCAGGTTTCGTTATGTGAGCTGTTATATAACCCTGCCACTCCTCTCCAGGAGCTCTACTGAAAGCATTAAAGGGTTTAGACTTCTAGTTTATGAGTCTAGGAGTCTAAAACATGCCCCATTAACAAAGGTGACCGAATGTTTAAAACTACTTGGTTGTAAAGAAAATTCTCCGCTACTTCATAGCGGAGAGCCCTTTTTTATCCCTTGCGACAAACATTTAGCTGTTTCATTTGGGTCAATTGTTTCTTATTTTAATAAAGTTTTCCTGTATTTAACACTGCATGGAAAGAATTAATAAATAACTAAATTTGGGGTTTTAATTTCAGGCACATATGAGATGTTTAGTAAAAGCAAGATATAGAACATGATAAAAAGAATTTCTCAAAAGCAATAAAACAACCTTGTTAACCCGACAAAGTAACAGTGCTGTTGTATTAACCTTATTTAAAGCGCTTAGTAATTTTGCGTTTAGAATCTGACACATAGATTTATGCAGAACTTTAAGCACAATTGTTTTTCAGTGTGCAACTACAATTTGCGGAGGGTACTCACTGCATTATTTCATGTTTGATACAGCAAAACAGTATCTGACACCTCATTAAAATGATTTTTAACAGTAAACAATGAAAACGATTTTAAACTAACAAAATGTAAAGTTGCTGTTACAGTGTAACCAAACTTAGATCATATGTTGTTGCTAGGAGGAAAATTTAGGTTGTGTTACTGAAACCCATCTTTCTTGGATGATGCATTTATATTGGGATCAAATGTGTGAAATTCAAAACCTTATTTTGTTTTTGTTTAATTTAGAAACAACTATCTGGGAGCGAAATATGATTGCTTTTTGAGTGCCCTGTAGACAAGAGGATAATCATTCAATGCTTTTATTTAAAAGTAGGTCATGCTGCCAAATTCACTTTCAGTTTCAAACACCATGCATGCTGAGCAGAGAGTAGAGGGAGATTGTGCACCGTCATTATTGGGTCACTGTTGCAAAATTTGAAAATGGGTCGATACTAATAACAACCTCAGCATCCTCTTCAGAAGATTTTTAAAAAACAACAAAGTATCTTTGGTCAGAGGCTTCTCCAGATCCGGTGAAAGACAGACCAGTACAGAAAATCCTTCCTGCCCACAGATATCAACACCTATAACAACTGGCTAAGAGAAAACAAACTACAAGTCAGTTCAACATTTAATTTCCCTTTGAGATAAATAAATTATTTTTTTTATTGAATTGAACCACATGCCCTTTTTAGGTGACACTTTCAAAACCGGCATACATATAATGCTACAAAAACCACTTCAGAAAAGACACTATAACTGTTTCACCAAAACCAATACATATAAGCTGTATATAATATGACTATAATATTCTGGTTTAAATGAAAATATATATTTGAAGTTATAATGTACATGAACATAGTCGGTGGGTATGTGTCAGAGAAAATAGTAAACATTTAAAGCATCAAATCTTTGCCTTAGTTGTCTTTTCCTTGACTCTGTGTATGAATGTTCAGAAGTGGCAGCCTGTCATCAATATTACAGCAAGTTGTTGATGCCGGGTGATCTGCTAAGCATTAGCGTAGCCACAGCTCGGCTTTTTCATCGTAGGTTAAAAACAACAGATGCTTACAGATACTTCGTGCACATGTGCATGTGGTCTAGTATCAGCGAAAAAGATTAGTTTTATACTTTCAAATTGGAAATTAATAAATGCTGTATGATTTTAAAAAAATACATTGTTGGTAAAGACAGAACGTTACTACTTAGTTTAGTCATGTGTGAACTGGACACATTTAAAGAAGTCTATAGTCTTTTCTGTAGGAAAGCTACAGTGCTTAAACCCTGAAAGCATAAAGGTGTAAGAACTGGAATAATCCAAACATTTGAAAACGTACAGAACAACACGAATGCTTATGAAAAAAGGTAAATGGTCACCTGATAAAACAGGCCAGTAAGACACAGCATAGGACACCACATGACACATGCACATATGACACATACACAAAGAAGCCTTTTTCCCCTGCATTAGCTCCAACTACTTTTAGACACCCTTGGTTGTGCTGTCCAGGAGGATCTGAATGTTTATGGAAAACTGTTAAGGAATTTCAGAAGGTATTATTAGAGTCTTTAGTTCTGGAAAACAGAACTTTCCACTTTCTCTTCTATGCTGGAAAAAAAAATAAAATAAAACAAAAAAACTCTCGTCTGCCTCTTTGCTAAAGCTGTTGACTAAAATACTCCAACTGATGAGGGCAGCTGCAGGCATGCAATGGAAAAACATTACCCTCCTCCCTGGGCTCTCTGCCCCTCCCGTGCCTCTTGATTATATAACTCTTGTCGGGGAGCATTCTTTGCAAATGATCATTGAGCAAGCTCACTCCAGCAGCACCATCACCCCGCCCCCTCATCGGGCTCCTTGCTCCCCACTGGCTGGACCATGCTGCCTGCAGCCTGGGCACTGGAGGAGTCATCTGTCAATCTGAAGCAGGAGCCTGTCAGCCCATGTGGATGTTCTGTCCCACTGACACACTTTCCCACTGCAGGCTGGGAGGAAGGAGGGAGGGAAACCAGCACTCTGTCCAAACCAGTTTTAAGGTGGAGCGGGACAATGCTAAAACTTTGCCAAAAAAAAAAAACACATCTAACTGCTTACATGATACGTAGTGTTACATAATAATAAGCTTAAAGAAAAAATACATGTTAGTGCACAAAGTATAGCTTTACTGTCGGGTGTCGGTAACATGATCCCACTAGTGGTATGACTGTCATGGTACGGGCTGTGCTGCACACTCACTCTTCTCAAACCTTGAACTTGACCGTCTGCTTCCCACCCCTCTCTCTTCTCCTTTGACATTGAGCTTCTGCGTATTCTATTCTTGTGGCATGTCGAGAGTCAGAAACACACAGATGCCCAGCCAAACATCTAACCATCCCATACACACTACACATACTTTCCTACCGCACAGCGCTCATGGACACTTGATATACAGGCACAGTCAGATATATTTCCTTAACTCTACAAGTCAAGACAAGACTTTTCAGGGAAATACAGTATAAGAAAGTGTCTTGATGTGCTTTAACAACGTTAGGTGGATGCTTTTTTTAATTAACTTTTGTTGTGAATTATAAACAAACAACATCTACCCTTTTTAAAAACATGCTTTTAAAAGCACATGCCGATGGAAACATCTAACAAGGCGAAGGGTGTCTGATTTCTTTAGGATTCTATCTGGATTTTCTCCACTTAAATGCCTGTTTTTGTTAATGCTACAACATTAACAGTTTATACTTGTATGTAGGGCTGAAGCAAAATGTTTGAGCATTATATATAAACACTGCATAGATTTGAGAAAAATGCAGCGCTAAAAAACTGGTGGGAGCAGTTTGTGAAGAAGACCGGGTGAACCGGAATGGTCAGGGTATCTTTGTCTAAGATCCTCAGTGATCATTTGAAGCCAAGCTGTTATGTAAATGGTTGGTCTGATGTGTTTCATTTGGGAGATATTCAGATCATGTTTACTTCAGAAACTGGTGCTACCCTGTTCATAACTAATCAGTCATAATGCAACCAAAACTTGAATGCCACCAAATCTATGCTGGATTAATATTTTCTTACGTAAAGTGATTTGCTAGATTATTGTGCCACAAAAAGTAGATATAGTTGTTTTCCTTTTCCCTACACTTTTTTTTTTGTTTTATATGTTCTGGTGAAAATTCATGCTTAGTCATACCATCAATATATATTTGTAAATAAGAAAAAAAACTAACAACAAATTGCTTTTTTTAAGTAAAGGTTTTGAAGTAAACTCTGGAGGGCATGTTTGAACCAACCTCCATCAAAAAAGCTGTTCCATTAAAGATACAAACTCACCCACTACCACAAGGCCAGATGTGGGCCTGAAGCTCAGAGATCGTTTTGGTGCCCTCCAATCCTCATAGGTTTATTTTATGCATGCAAACCACAATATACTGAAAATGAGCTAATCTTCAACTTAAAACTTTTTAAAGCCTTAAGATATGCTCATAACACTATGCTTTGAATTGAACCTGATGTTCTTAGCTTTCTTTAGTTTTTTGGGGACCTTAAAAAGATACGGCGTTTCCAAGTTATCCATTCAGATTACTCCGGTAAGACCTACTTAATGTTCAGCTGGGACTGTAAGACTGAGCCATGTTCTTTCACACTTAGCTAATTTGACAGTAAAGCCCTGAGTCAACACTTTCTTGTTAGAGTTCAGTTGGTTTTTCTATTGACAAATGGATCTCTTACATCTGTTTAATGTGACTTACTTGACTATGAGCCAGTAAATAAGGGAAGATCAATGCAATTAAACCTTTAAAAAAGTGCGTATTTTACAAAAAGGCAGCGTGCAACAGAGAGCTATTTCTTTTTGTTATTTACTAAAGATTTTTGCTTGCTATAGAGAAAACTTGTATGAAGCAATAGAAGAGTTTTAAACAATGGATCTATTAACAACTCAATAAAATACATTAGTAAAAACAGATGGAAAAAACACCCATTTGGCCAATTAATATTTGCTTACATATACATTAAGAGAATATGAATTGTTTTATCAATTTGCCAATTAATCTCAAAGCAGGATGACAAATTGGGGCTAAATACATCAGACCAATGAAACTGACTGTCAATAATAGCAGCGAAACAAGAAAAGTAATTAACTTTAACCCTAAGTATCCCTGTTGACCTGCCCAGGGTGTTTTTAACCTTTCGCCCTCTTGAGACACCGAGCATTCCAGAGAGATCAATACCAGCTCGGCTTTTTGTTTCTAATAACATAACGCATCAGCTCCGAAAGGGTTTAGATTTGTCACAAAATATAAAAAGAAATCTGCTATAACTGATAACATAAAAAGAAAAGCAAGTACAGATCCTCTTGCGTAAAGCAAGTGTTTTGAGCCCTCAGGGCTGCCAACACTTATGCAAAGCAAACAGTGCAACTTTAACAGACAGGACAAACATGTTGGCCTCTGAGCATTTATCAGCCAGCTAAATGTGCAATGTTGTTATCTCTACAAAGAAGTAATTGTTCAGAGGGTGGAGCGGGCTGTAGGCAGAAGGAAAATCACTGACTCTGAGCTTCCACAACTTGCTGCTCCTTATCCAGCCAGCAACATGTCGGTGATCAGCGTCCAACATGCCCCATGGCAGGTGTGTGACTTAGTCAGTGTGTCAGTGTGTCAGGAGAATGATAGTTTCTAATAAAGCCACACACCTAGCAACATGACCTGACAACCTGCACATATACAAAGGTCACATCTAATCTTTATAATCCCAAATACCTGTTGAGGCAAACTTAGTGTTTATTTCACAATGTACAACACAAATATTGTAAGAAACAATAGAATGTAAAATACTTGTTGCTCAGTTAATATTATGTCATTCATTTATATTTCTAATATTTATTTTGTTGTTTCCCCTAATCTAGGATATGTATGCATTTATTTTTACAACTTTTTTTGGTAATATTCTCCATCTCTAACACTTTCTTTTCAAAAGTACAGTGAAAGGATGTTTGATTATTAAATCTCAATCTAACAGATGCTAATTGCAGAATGTTTAAAGGTTGGTCATTCATTGCTGGTGTGTTCTGTGACTCTTTCTATTTTAAAAGATGCAAATACCAGTGGAGGCTAAGCTGGGGCCCACAGAGGGGGAACTGGAACAGAGTGGAGCTCTTCACCGGCCTCTCATGCAGGGTGTCTGTCCGTCTGTGACACCAGCCTTATGATGTTTTACTGGGCTGTAAAACATTTGGTGGAAGAGTACAGATATCCAGCTTCCAGCTACTGCAGAGCAGACGCAGGCTCATACCAGACATCATAGCCTTTACAGTATGTCGGCATGTAAAAAGTACTTACAGAATTTGCTCCGATGGCAAGATATGTGCTCAGACCAGTGTAGAAAATGCTGACGTGTATTGTCAGAGAGCAAACAAAAGATTGTGTGATGAAAAAAACCCTACATTTTTTCCCCCCAGCTAGCTAAGAAAGGACTATAGTTTGTTTACATTTGGATATCCGGCCAGAGAGGGAACCGCCCTCCATCAGAGGCCCAAATGTTTCT
>JAUZNJ010029406.1:0-15451 GCA_034780135.1 Jordanella pulchra | reverse complement strand
CCAGTAAATAAACTGTTAAACTTTTCCATCGGTTGTCTGGTTCTATTTTGGGTCCGCAACTTCATCACCCCGTTACAAATATTGGTTTTGTTTTATTTTATCTTGCTCAAAAACTGTTTTCTATTAAAAAAATTATGATTGTAATAAAATTCGTGTTTTATTTTAATTTAACAATTATAAAAAGTATTACATGAAATATGTTATGTAGGAATAAAGGTATTTTTACATTTCTTTGTCTTTCTATAAGAATATCAATCAAAAATTGCTTATTTAAAAAAAATACAGTAAAAAATATACATACAGACTGTAAAGTATGGCCCTTTGCACAATCTTTATTTTTTTCCGTATAAATTCTGCATGACATTTTAGAGATTTGCACACTACTGATTGTTGTACATATGTACAATTCACCTCCAGCAGTAATATTGCTGATGCTAGTATTAAACATAGCCAATGTTATGTAAATCTGTTCATGAGTCAGTTAAATTCTAGAGATGTGGTCCCAGCAGCTGCTTTTGTTATAGAGCCCAAAATTCCTGGCAATACAGTCACCAAACAAAGTGTTTTGTCATTCCTAGGTCCAAGTTTTAACTTCAAAGTACTGCACTGAGCACTGGGAAGAATAGTCCACACAAATAAACATAAGCTCTCTTCCAGATGTCAAAATTTACTTTAACTTAATACAAAGGTAATAACGTGCTGTGCTACAAGACTGGAATTAAATATACAAATATCTCTTCGTACACTGCCCATTTTCTGACTGTTTTTCAATAAAACAACCCACAAATTTGAAATTGGTCACTAAAATAGTTAATATACCCAAAAAGACATTTGGACCAAAGCAATTCTTGATTTTAGGTAAATGATATAACTATCAAGAATAGTAATTGATTAACTCTATCAGTGTTTTAGGAAGATAAATAAGGGAGGCTTACATTCTTATTTCTTTATTATTTATTTTTACTTTTTGACCATCCTATCTGAGCTACCTACTGCTTACCTCTAACAGGAAACTAGTTAACCAGGCTGGTTAACTATCTAGTATCAAGATCCACCAAGGCTATAAAAAGTCAAAAGTTCAAAACTAATAACATATTTTTCATAAAAGTTTCTACATCTAAGGTGATTTTAATGACATACTGGAAAAAGTGCTTGAAAACTCTACACCTGTATGCATATAAAAGAGCTCCTCCTCCCCTACATGTGTTTAACAGTTTTGCTCAGTGGGCAAAAGGCCACAGCAACAATTAACCTTTGAATAAAACATAACATCTGCATATTTGAAAAGCACAGTTGTTACTTTAGAGCAGTGTTTTTTTCAACCCTGGTCTTCAAGGCACACTGTCCTGCATGTTTCAGATGTTTCTCTGCTGCAATGCACCTGATTCTGATGATTGCAGACCAGCAAAGCTTGCCAATCTGCTATCAATTCAAACAGGTGTTTGAAAACTTGGAAACATCCAAAACATGCAAGGCAGTATACCTTGAGGACCAGGATTAAAAAAACACTGCCTTGGAGCTTGGGATGTTACCGGAGTGTCATGGCTGACACACCTCTTCAACATCAAGTGGACGTCGGGGACAGGACCTCTGGCCTGGTGGACTGAGGTGGTGGTTCCTCTTCATGAGAAGGGGTACTGGAGGGTGTGTTCCAACTATTGGGAGATCACACTTATCAGCCTCTGTCTGATTGTCTAACTAAGGAGGAGCAGCGATCTTTATCATGGCCATGGAACAGTAGACCAGCTCTACACTCTCTGCAGGGTACTTGAGGGTTCTTGGGAGTTTGCCCAACTGGTCCACATGTATTTGTAGACCTGGAGTCTGACCTGTTCCAGGTGCATGTTGGATTCTGAAAGGGCTTCCCTCTTTCACCGTTCCCGTTATTACCATTATGGACAGGATTTGTAGGCACAGTTTAGGGCCGGAGGGGTCTGGATTGGGAGCAAGTGAATTTTGTCTTTGCTTTTTACTGATGCTATGGTTCTGTTGGCTCCCTCCTGCTAAGACCTACAGCATAGTCCAACGTAGTCATGGATGAAGTGGAAGACGATAAGTACGAGTTGTGGCATAGATGCTTTTGGAGGGTCACCTATTTCTCTTATTAATAAAAGGTTGGCCTAAAACTACAGTTTGCAAGCCTTTAAGCAGGTTAAAGAACTATCTCAACCAAAGCAGGTAACTCAAATATGTTTTGTTTTTTAGGAACCAAATTGCTAAAAAATGTATATGATTTTTTATTAATCAAAACTAATACTAAATAGTGTGCTCTTTATTCTACATATTTTTTCCATGTATTTACTGAAAAAACAATGTTATTGTAAGGGGCATTGGAAATTATTGCAGGCAATAAAAAAAATTAAATTAAATCAATTAAAATATGTTGCGATATTAAAATCTTATGTTCTATCATGACAGTTTGTTGTAATGTAACCATAAAAGCATTGATTTTACTTTAGGTCATCATGCTGTGGGAATCTAATGCTGACCCATGTCTAATATGCACAAAAGATTAACCATTGCTGCACATTCAAAAAGGAAAACACTTTTTTTCATTTTAGTGTAACAATCGAAGAAATGTTTTTAATGTAATCAGTATTAAATGTCCTTCACCAAAATGAAACTGTGGTGTATTTTATAATCAGGCGATAACTCTTAGTTTTTTAAAAACTACTTTTAGTCAACGAATGAACAACCACAGCTAATTGCTCCACCAAGGCTTGAATGCAACAGCGTTCATTTTCCCATTCCTTTAATGAATTTGACTTTACTAAATGAGGCTGAAAGGAAACTGCATTCTCTAGGAAGCACTTTGTCTTTGTCTAATGCTGGACTGACAACATGCTAAACACTGAGCGACACACTAATCCATCTTGTGGGAGTGAGCAGCCCCTGAATTACCTAGCTAACAAGCAAAGGGTAGGAAAAATCTTTTGTTATAATTCTTTTTTTTATTTCATCTTTTGTTTTATTTCGTTTTTTTATTATTTTATTTTGTTTAAACTCGTGCAGGTTTGCATCTGTTGAATAGACAACTGAATACAACATAGAATAGAAGTATAAAATATTTTAAGTATAAAATGATGTATTTCTTTAAAATCATCCTTCCTTTATTCCTTCTCTATCCATCACTTTTATCAAGCCTTATTTCTTCTCTAGCATTACGGCTTTCATACAAAATACTTAAATGTATAATGTTTTTCACTACAACAGTAATAAAAGTATTATGAAAATATACCTTATTTTATTACTATGTATTTAATAAATAAGTTTGCTTTTTATAAATACAGTACTTATGATATGGAAAAAGAAAGAAAATTCATATCCCATAATGAGCATATTCTTTTATAAAGATCCTAACAGAACTAACAAAAATCTGATTAATGATTAGTAAATGTTTCCTCTCTCAGATCACAAGTTGGCTGCTCAAACTGAGCCTGGTTCTACTGGATAATTCGTGTTCATTTTACTAAATGTGCTTAAACTATATAAAGAATTTCATTTTCGTTACCCATCAGATCAACTGGACAAGAACTCAGTTAATCTACATCATAAACACTATGGAACATGTTTAATTTTCGGTTACAAAACACTGATTTAAAGAGAGATATCTGTCTCTGTAATAGAGTTCTATAACTCTGGTTCTCACAGGCTGGTGTCCTTTTAACTAAGATGTTTAATTGCTTTATCATGATTTTCTTTGCTTTTTACAGCAGAAGTATTTACTTTTACTTGGACTTTAACTAGAACTACATGCTTGGTTCAAACTATGCTTTTCTTGCCAACTTTAAATAATGTTGAAGGATCTATGGATCTGCTATGGGATTTTTTTCTCTGTCAAAGTCTTAACAGCATGTATGGTATAAAGAGATCTTGGAATATGAAAGGATTTGAAAGGTTTCTTATAATCTGAGGGCCTCAACCTGTAAACTGCAATTAAGTAATGATTGGGTCTTTGACCAAGATGATAATCTGAAACACATGGTTAGATATAGTTTTACAGACACAGAGGGAGAAGCAACGGTAAAGATAGTGAAATTATTAAGCTTTATTGTGAAAAGTGCTCATATAGTTTATCAACACACGTATTATCCTTTCCCTTTTTCAGCAGCACAGCTTGTCCCTCCACACTCTGACTAAATAGGCTTTATAGATCAGATCAGACCAACAGTTTCCTGCTGGGGACAAAGTCTGTCTCACAAGCATCAAGCCAGATGTCAGCCAGATGCTGTTGGCCTCAGTCCCCTTCAAAGAAACAATTAGGAACAATTATCGCAACATATAAATGAATTTCATCCATGATTAAAATGTTTGGGGTAGGGGGTGGGCAGGACGCCCCAGCCAGGTGGTTGTAATCTCAATGGCAGTCGCAGTGGGGCTTCGCTCAAAGTGGGGCAAAAAAACCTGCAGTGCTGTTTATCCACGCATATGTGAGTCTGGGCAAGTGACCCCCCACCCCCCCAAGTCCACATTCACCCTGCTTGTAAAGGCATCTGTCCCCTAATACTGGTTTAATTAAGCTCATTCATTTTAATGGGGACTCATTTTAAACAGCAGCAATCAAAGCTTGGGGTGGACTTGACTGGGAGGTTGTTGAGACAGTTGTGAGTTCCAGTTCTTCAAATAAACAGTCCTCGTTACAAGCCAGTAGGTATGCAAACACCATAATCTCCTTCACAGCGGTGGAAAAAAAGCACTTCGGCTCAGAGGAAAGATCAAAACCATGTTTCAAGAGATGAAAACCATATTTAGTTAAGTGGCAGGGAGGATGACAGGTGGCTCCAGTATGTTCTGACTATAACAGAACGATCACATGTAATCACATGTAATCAGGTTTGAAAGGTTGAGAACACAAGGAGGAACTGCAGAGTGATACAATGAGATGCTGATGTCAAGTGTTTGTCAGGCCGCAACTGGAAACCACTCGGATCAGTGAAGAATCAAACTCAGCATAAGTGTCCGTGAGTGTGAGCTGCTGAATGTGTGTTTCAGGTATCCTGCAGGGAGAAATAGATGTGTGCAGAAAAAAAGAAATGGTGTGCACTGAGGTGAACGATGAAGACCTCTTAGGTCATCCCTCTGCGTCTCCCCTGCAAGGTCTCCTGGAGAATTATTGTGAAGTCGATCCTCTAAAGAGACACACATGCAGCACATGGGGAAGATGTGACAATGATGCATTCTGATGCCCGAATGAAGGCTGTGATGAGGGAAACTTCTATAATTGTGCGTGTCAGGCTTTCCAGTCCCAAAGGTTTAGAGAGGCGATGACATATCACACACAAAGTCTATTATAAATTCTACCAGTGGTAAAAGAGTCAAGATGTGAAGAAGTTTTTTAGCCTCCAGTTGATTTTTAGAGGCTTATGGATTCAAACGTAGACATGCTGGTAAAAGTATGCATGCATGTACAAGTATTGTTATTATTATTTTTTTATTTTTTTACTCTATAAGGTTTAATGTAAAACACTAGCACAAAGTAGCTAAAATAAAAAAATTTAAATGATTTTGCATATGCGTTTAATCCCTCTGAGTTAATGCACATCTAAACACTGGATTCCCTGCCTATTCTTCCTTGCAAACCAGCTCTAGCTCAGTCAGATTGGCTGCAGACTAGTGACTTTTAACATCAATTTCAGGTCTTGTCACATATTTAGGATTTTATTTACGTCTGGATTTTGACTTGGGTGTTATAACACACTCATAGGCTTTGATTTAAACGTTTCCCTTATAGTTCTGGCTGTGCTGTTAAAGTCATATTCCTGCTGAATGGTGACCTTGCTACAGTCTGAAATCGTATGCAGCCTATAACAGGTTTTCTTTCATGATCGCTCTTTCATAGCTCCATCTGCAGTTCACTTGTCCATAAAAAAAGGGCATTACTACAGAATGATGTTTCATATTGGAGATGTGTGTTCAGAGCTCTGATTTTATTTTGCATTGATGGCATAAACGTTAATAGCTTAATAAAAATTCCAGAAATTGTGATATTTTAGAAAAGTTTAAGGGGTTTGAATACTTTTTGCATCTAAAAACAACTTTTCTTATAAACCTTAGATTCAGTCCCATGCATGTGTTTCAGTACATTCCTGGAAAAAATATGTTTTTTAGAGATAGAGATATTCACTCTTCCAAGGTCTGTCATTTACCCAGAATGCATTTCTGCTCCCTAGCATCAGATGGTATAATGTTGATGTATGATCTGTGAAGAGGAGCCATGTTTTATCTTCTGCTCGATGACACGGGACGGTTGTTTTATCTCTCAGTGCAGAGTCAGGCGATGCTCATTCTTCTCTCCCTGAGCGTCTGCCTGCCTGCTGAGGACCTGATGAAAGCGCCGGTCCACCTTCCCCAGAAGGGGAACATCAATCAGGGGAGAAACTTGTCAGACGAGGAGGGCAACACAGAGTCATGCTCTGGGTGAAGGAAGGCTACTGGCTCAGTCAGGTACGTATGTCTGACAGATTGTTCAGCTGTACTGATGTTGGTGAAGATGTATGGTGGACAGCATTTCATTCTGGCGTATTAACAGAATCTTCTTAGGGCCAGCACAGCAGTGCAGAGCATGCTTACAGGAGCATGATGACTTTATTCAGGGCAGAAAAAATATGGTGCTGAGCTACAGTCATAAAAGGTACTTCACAAACTTCCTCTCTTATTGTCATGAGTCAGTTCAATGGCTCTGATTGGTATCAACATGATAATTGACAGTTGTGGCTTTAAAACAGCATTATCCTAATAAAAGGAAAGATTAGTCCCTGATTTGTTTTTGGTTTTTTTTGGCAATAGCATCTGTATTATGAAGTTCCTGAAATATTTCTAAACATGTCATGTCTTATTTCGGTTGATGAAGTCAATCTCATCCTATAAGCTATTTGTGCATAACCCTGGCCCTCAAGTACCTCTGTACTGCATGTTCTAGATGTGTTGTTCTTTTTCCCCACTAGATTAACTTATATGATTGCATGACCTCCTTAGTAACCTTGAACTACGGCAGAAGCCTGTTATCTCATTTATTTAACTTAGATATTTTACAGTCAAGGAGATGCAAAAAACCTGGACTACTTGAAGACTGGTGTTGGGAATCACTGCGTAGGCTATGGTCTACTTCAGGCCTGAATGTTCTAGTTTATGAAAGCACTTAAAAAATGTGCTGTTTGGTTAAACGTCATTTATTAATAAACAAAAACAAAAATGGAACAAACGCCAACACAAACAGCTAAAGGAATTATGTTAATGATGACTGGCTCCGCTTTCTTCTCACAATTTTGGCTTTCAGCTTCTAACTTATTGGAAAGAGCCTTCCTGTAACAAATAACAAATGCTGTTAATATGCCAACCTGAGCCTGATATATTAGATTGACAACGGCTGTTTTATTAATGTTCTCTAAGACATTTATCAGACATTATTAGGGTTGACATGGGGAAACACACAGACTATGAACAAACAGGTAAGGGTTTAAGGTCACACTGGTTAAAAAAACATAAAAAATCAAAAGTGGTATTTTTACACACTCATGACAATAATTTTAGAACTTTTTATCAAAGTAAAAGATTTGTACTACAATTAAATCTATGGTTCAACACGAAGGGGTAACAGGATCGTGCACATCTGCTTTAGCAGAACTATAAAAAAAGAAAAAACATTGTCAAACTATTTTGAACTTATTATGACATTGTACATCAAAGAAAAATTTCTCATGTAGCCAGTATTCAACATGTTTATATAACAGGTGTCAAACTCCAGTCTTCAGTGGCTGGTGTCCTGCAACTTCTAGTTCTGTCTCTCCACCAACACACCTGAATCCTATAATGAGGTCATCCGCATGATGAGGTAATTCAGTTCTTTGATTCAGATGTGTTGGGTCTGGGACATATATAAAAAGCTGCAGGACACCGACCCTTGATGACTGGAGTCTGACACCCTTGGTTTATACCAAGGGTGTCCAAAGTCAGTCCTCAAGTGACACCATCTTGCAGGTTTCCCTGCTTCATCAAAACTGGTTTAATTTTTTTTTCAGTTCAGCAAACACCGGCTAATCAGCAATCAATCAGAATTAGAAGGTACATAGAAGAGGATATTGATCCCTTTTACTTTTTTAACCCAGTTTAATAAAGGAATGAACACGGGTGTGCAGGTGGCGCAGTGGTTAGCGCGCACGACCCATGTATGGAGGCCTTAGTCCTTGACGCGGGCGACCCAGGTTCGAATCCGGCTTGTTGTCCTTTCCTGCATGTCTCTCCCCCTCTCTCATACCCCCTTTCCTGTCAGCCTACTGTCAGAAAAACGAGCCACTAGTGCTGTAAAAAGCTCAAAAAAAAAAATAAAAAAATAAAGGAATGAACACAAGTCAGCTTTTATATATGTAACTAAAAGTTTTTTGATATTTACAATGCGCTTAAAAGGTAAGTACCAGTTAGTGAACAAACTAAATGCTCTGTGTTGTAATCAACACTCTTCATTTCAGGAAGATTTCAACTTGTCTCTTTCCTTTTGTAAAGTCATGTGGAAGTGAAAACCACCGCAGGACTAGAAGAAAAACTCTGGCTAGTCAACTGCTCTTACCCAGGCCTGCACTTCAGACACCACAGCTCTAAACTTCTTTGTTTTACAACACTAATGTTATTTCAGTTCAAAACTCCAAACTCCCCACATTAGCTAGAACACTCCACCTCCCAGTCCTGCTATGTTTGAATTGTCTATAAAATGTAAGACCATGCCCTAAAAATTCATGAATAAAAAAATAATTAAATACTGTGGGTGAAAATCTACATTTGCTGTGAACTGTGCTAATCTGCAAATCTCCAGCAAAATCTGTATTTTCTGCACAAATCAAGACATATTATAGAGGACTTTCAGTGTATAGTGGGTCTTTTTGCACAGGCAACAGCACCTTTTAGATGTTTAAACACGAACTGTGCTGCCAGGACACATGGTTGGGGGCCAATACTTTATGGGCCTGATGAATGAAAACAAGCGAACACGCAGACATGAGAATTCTGCAGGCCTTTTCTTGTGTTTCTCCACTAAGTTATCAACACACTTGTGCACTTTGAAGTGGCTTTTCAGGGCTAATTATTAACACACTGCCTGATCTCTCAAATGGTTCTATTTTAGTAAAATGACACTTCCTCTCCCTCTTTTCTTAGCAAACAAAAACAAAACGCGGCTTCTATTTGGAAGCAGTTGATGGAGCAGACTGAACATTTCAATTTGGAATTGAATTTTTTCAGTTTATCCCCTGGGCTTTGTGACACTCAAATCTGTGAACACAATTTCTCTCTTTGCTCTCTCTCGCTCTCTCTGGTTCCTGATTACTTCCACACACTCGAAGCAAACCCAGCTGGAGACTGTAAAAATAAACTTCTTGTTTAAAATGGGTAGATTAGCCCTTTTTAAATTGGTTTCTTTTCATGTCTTTGCCTTCCTGCGCGGCCAGTCATGCAAGCAAGGACTGTGTGTTTGTGTGTGCTGCAAGAAAACATACATAGAGGAGTGCGGGAAACACTAATTGGCAAAAGAAGACCTGTTGCCAGCCAGATGTTTCTGTGAAAGCAGTTAGCATAGTACAGGTCCTCACGGAGGTGTCAGAGGCCTGCATCAGAAGGGAGGCAGGACTCTAGACCACTCTCTGCCAGGACACCTGGCTTTCTATTTTCATGCACATCTGTGCACAGCAGCACATGGCAGCCAATCCACCTTGGTTCAATGTATGTAATAAGTCAAATATACGTCAAAATATAACTTGCTCCTAGCATTGCAGTACACTACGCCTCTGGATTTGGAGATTCCCTCCGCAAATTTACATGTGATTAACAACTGAGAAAAAGGTATTTCCAACCACATTCAAATGGTTTTTGGAATTCCAGACAGTTTTAATACCACCTTGTAATCATTCTGCGTTTTTTCCCTTGAGGCACTTTCTAGCATCTTTCAAACAGTGCCATTGGTGGGATAGATCTACATGATGATGATGATGATGATTGCCAGTTTGCTTTACTCATATTTTCTGAGTTCACATTCTCAAGGCCAGCTTTCATTTTGCTGTGGCACAGTATGAAACCTATTACCCCTCAATCATCACTTCTCCAGAGGCAGACGGAGAGAGAGGCCTGGAGCGAACCTCAAGCAAAGCCCATCTGAGAAGCTTAATCACAAGTAAGTTTTGTTTAATAAGCAGTGGATCATATATCTCTCACTGCTCTGAGAAGCTGTTTAGGGCTGGCAGTCTAAACCCCTCTGGCAGAAGAAATCTGGCTGTGGACACCCATGACTAAATCCCTCCCCTCGTCAGGGCCTGTTGATGAGGTGCTCTTCAACAAGACACCTTCAGTGGGCCAATATGGCACGAAGAAACTGCACAATTAGTTAAATACCATGAGTAGTGCTTCATCAAATAACCCCTTTACCAGTTCATAGTTACTTTTTGCCTTGGACGAGCCCCCATCATTGGTTTCTATTATCTGTATTAGTTCTTGAACGGTTCTGTCAAATATCTACTCAAGTTAAAATACTGAGGTACTTACTTCTGAAAATACTCTAGTATTCAAAAGTAAATGCATTCAAAAGTACCGAGGTATTCAAAAGTACAAATTACATTTTCTAATATCAGTACATTTCTGTAAAATTTTCGGAGTAATTTGACAGAACCTTTCAACTTTCAGAAGCCACCTGATGTGTTGATGCATAGAATCCTCCTGCTGCCTCAGCATAAAAATGCCTTTGAAAAATAAGGACAGCTTTTTCAGTTATTATTTTTTATCTAAAAACACTCCAAAAAGAAAACAGGAGACTCTTGACTCTTTTCACACCTTCACTATGGAAAAAAGGTTTAAGGTTGAATCTGTTATCACAATGAAACTACAACTCTGCTTTGAGATCTCAACCTACTGAACAACTTGGCCACATGGCAAAGACTCGCAGCTTGATAAAAGTTGTAAACTACAAATGGAATATCATGCAAATCTCTTATACAGTGTTGTCCAAATTCAGTCTTGCATTTTTTCCTAGCTGGAGGTACATACTACTTCCTCAGCTTGTGAAAGTTCTACATATGCCTGCTAATAAGCTGTCTTTTGACCCAGGTGTGTTGAAAAACAGAGATAACTAAAAGATCCAGGATACCGGTTCTTAAGGATAAACTTTGAACTTTGTGATAGTAGTGTGACCAACTGCATTTCAAGAAAGAAAAACAGCATAAGCAGATTGCAGAGCTAAGCTGAGCCAAAAGGAGTGACTGCTTGCTATAAATGTGGTCGAGTAAAGTACAATAATTTACTTTGAAATGTAGTGAAGTGAAAGTTATAAGTACCCCCGTACATAATTACTTAACTGGTTCAGATGCTTAAAAATGTACGTAAGTACAGTAATCAAGTAAATGTACTCCATTACTGTCCACCACTGACAATGGTGGACAGTAATGGAGTTCAACACCTAACATACAGCCTAGGCTACGAGGAGGTGGTCAAAACAGGTTTTGATACAGTCCATTTAAAATCAAGACAAAAATCCGATTAGAAATAACTACCAAGGCTTAAAAAATAAAATTTACAAATGCTCTCCATCCTGTCTGATTGAGTTTATGAATGAGCAAAATGTCAACCTCTATATAAGCAAAGTTGTCAGAGACAAGCCCTAAAAGATTTAGAGCTGTAATGTAGTAGTGGTGGTTCTGCAAAGAATTGGTCAAATGCAAATTTACATAAAACTTCTTGTACTATTTTTCGTCTATTTTCAATCATGCACTACTTAATCTGGGACTATCGCTTTAAAGGTACCTCAGATGTGCAGAAGTTTGCGGTTGTAATTGGCCAAAATGTCAAAGGGTTTAAAAGGTACAAATACAGTTACAAATCACTATACCTCTCAACCAGAGTTATATAATAATGCATTATATTTTTCTCCCATTCCAATGGTAGTCCTTGCTCTGCACCAAAGAGGTGAACAGAAATATCAGCATGAACAGGAGTGCTACTTTTTAAACCAACATTGAAAGTCCTCTATTCTCTATTTTCAAGAAATATAAAACAACTCTTGTCTTTTCCTGTCCACGTTCTACAGCTCAGTTACCTTCAGATAGCATTACTTCCTCATATTAAGTCGTAAAAAAAGGATTTCAACCTAGAGTTGGGTTTTCCAGTCAATCATCAGGTTGCACAGTAAAAAAGTTCCACACACAAAGGTTGCTTTTACTGGTGTCACAGAAGTTTGACCTATAAATACATAAAATGGGTGAATTCATTCTGCAGAAATACTCCCAAGGAGCAGCTGTAGGTTCACAAGCAATAAAGGATCTGTAAAACAGAACCGTTTGGCACAATGGAAGTCACATGTGCACTTTTAGCCCCAACAGTGAACTGTTTTGTTTCTGTGGGTGCGTCTGTCCTGTTGATATGTTTCATACATTGATGTTGGTAGCTTGTGTTCCCAGATTACCCTTGTTTTCAAAGAAAACTGATATGGTTCTGCTGGTTGTTGTTGCAATGACATCATACAACCATCGGCTTTGTGATGCTCTCAAACAAACGTGACTGTTTTGCTCCTGCTAAGAAACCCACCCCGAGGTTACGCATGCCCCGCCGCTCCAACACAAATAAGACCCTGCTCTTCCACAACCACCGGCATTAATCTAGCAGCAAGTTTAAACAGCTAAAACCAAACAAAGATTTTAACACACCGTGAAAGAAAGAGAGGCATTACCCTAAAAACATACTATGCAGGTTTTATAAATTTCATTTGATGCGAAGTGTGACCTCCCCCCTAAGCTTTGGATCTCAAATATCAGATGCCTCTATCCTGGTAGTGAAGTTTAACTTAGCTGTTTTTGAAAATACTGGACATTTTCTAATCAGTATTATGTAGTGACAAGTTATCAAACAATTGCAGCTAATCAGAGTGACCCATGGAGCCATTGATCAAGTTATTCGTAGTTTTTTGTGTTAGCTATGGTTAGCAATGCAAGTTAATCAATAAATAGAGTATGTCAAGCATATTTAAATCCTGCTATCTTTTTTGTGTAAACTGTATTTTAAATGGCTTAACTGCCAAAATGGGCTGATATTCATCAATCAAAAAGCACAGCAAAGCTTAAACTTTGAAAGATGCATTCCCAGCAGACTACCTTTGTAATGGTGGACACTTTTTAAAAATGTTTAACTATCTTATAATGTTATTAATTATAATAATTCAAAAGTGGCATTTAGCAGAATTGTTGCATCTCTGAGTAATCCTTATGAGTTCTGATGTCTGAGCCGGAGCCCCTCCGTGACCTTTGAAAGCGAGCCGTTGGAGATCTATGTAAAGACACCCCCTTCAGAAAACACTAACATTAACTGCGCTGTGCCTGCGCTGTAGACAAATGCCCACTTTCTTAGATCATGTGGGGTTGGTATGACGCATAGTGTGATCCTCACGGCTCGAAGTTAAGATGAAGTGGCTCTTTCAGCAGCTAATCTGCACAGGGAAGCAAACTGTTCTTTTCAAGCTAATGTCTACGCTGTAACAGAAAATCAGTTTTTAGCTATGGAGGTCTGGACTTTGTTCAGTCTTCAGAAGTGGTGTGATACGGCGAGATCATAAAAGGGCCCCCAGATGAACAGAGACGGCTTTGCTTTAAAGGCCAGTGTTTCTCTTCTATGGTTGGAATAAAAGAAAACTGTTTCATAATAAAATAATATCAATTATCATATTACCTCTACAACAATTGAAAAGTTAGAAATGAACGCAATGAGCTCTAGTTTTATGCTTACATCTGATGAATCTCCATAAAACCATAAAATATAAAAAAATTAAATAAATGGTTTTAATTTATCAGGGCATGATCATACAGTCTATGTTTTTATGTTAAATTTAAAGCTAAAGACATAATATTCAAGTTTAAAATGAGAGAAGAGGCATGAAGTCCTTACAAAACTACTACTAAACAACTGCTCACGCACACAATCATACACTCACACAGAGAAACTGCTTAACAAGTTTTAAAGGAGTAATGTTATGGTTTCTTTTAGTCACAACACTTATTCAGTTCCAGATATTTTAGGCTTACTTATTGATGTCATTGGTTCCTAACCATATGGCTGGCTTTAAGCACAAACAAAACTAAAACACAAACAGTTAATATTTCATTGAAATGTAATGGAAGGTAGTCAATTAAGAACAAATGGATAACCATTAATTAATTGCCAAGTACAATGCAGCGACAAAATGTGTAATACAAAAAATGTGTACAAACATTGGTTGTCAATACAACTTGTGTTTCTCTAAGGAGGCTGATAGAGTCTGTTCGTGTAAATGTGCACATTCTTTTATTATACAAAACAGATGTATATATATGTATATATGTATATACATATACATATATACATATATATACATGTATATATATATATGTATATGTGTATATATATGCATACCAAGTAGAAGGAATTTATCATTTTAGATTTCAAAGCAACCCATTTATTCCATTTTAACAAAAGAAATGATCAAAAACTTCAACAATTTCCTGTTTTTTCATTTTTTATCATTATGTTTAGTACATATAGGTGTGTCCTTCTCTTTATGATTTTTATGACACTAATAATTAAATCTTATAATATTCTATCTATATTTTTGTTGTAACTTAGGATAATATTGTTTTGCCTTCTCAGAACTGTTGTCAGTTCATTTTCATTTTTTTTACTGTTTAATCTTTGTGTATTTAAACGTATTTTTAAGGCGACAACAAATATCACAAATTCTTTTCAAAAGTCATTATATGAATAAGTATAAACACTTCACCATTTATTTAAAATTCAAGGTCCTTTTATTTTATTTTAATGGATTCCTCTAATTTTACACTCAATTAAAAGTTGGCTTATTGGTTTTATTTAAACTTCTTACTATTATTTGACACAGTAAACACTGGTGAATAATCAGTAACATCACTTAATAATAATCCACTTTTTGTTCTTATGTTCATTGTATTTGTCAAAATATAATGTATCAATGAGAAGCTTTCTTCAGTTATTTGAATAGGTGTTAACATTAATGGATAAAAACCTGAACTTAAAAAATTCTGTTGTTTTGATGTGCACATTTATTTTAAAATGAAACAATGATCGATGTAAATGGTTACTTTCGTAATTAGCTTGGCTTAGACTAATAATATTTGTAAAGAACTGACTGAACTTTAAATGAATTTACACCATCGAATTTTGTAGTTCTGCAGTATATCTTCCATGTTCACTGCTAAATATCTAGTGTTTTTACTTTTATGTGTTTATCACAGGAGCAGCAGAATCACGTCCTTTATGCCGGCTACCTGCAGCTCTTAGGTGTTTCCTCTGAGTTTTTTTTTTCTGACTAAACTCTGGCTGTTCTGTACTGGACCAAAACTTTCTCAATCAAAATCAATCAAATTTTATTTGTATAGCACATTTCAGCATCAAGGCATTTCAAAGTGCTTTACATAATTAA
>JAUZNJ010029405.1:0-15451 GCA_034780135.1 Jordanella pulchra | reverse complement strand
GATGGATGGATGGATGGATGGATGGATGGATGGATGGATGGATGGATGGATGGATGGATGGATGGATGGATGGAATTGTTCATCCTTTCTGATTGTAATTGGAGCACAAAGACCTTTCTGATTTCTGGGTTTTGGTACCAGATCCAGAACCCACTGTCAGCACTGTGACTCGCGGCTGCTGTGTTTGGTTCTAAAAAGGTACGGACAGGTTAGTGATGAGACTTAGCTTGACCTGGACACTTTCCAGTGATGGATGAACCCAACTGGCCCATTTCACTGATCAGGACCTTTAGAGATGTATTGTGTTCTTGTCTCCAGAACCAAACAGTATATCTGTTCCTCAGCAGGAGTCCAAAAGTTATCATAGTGGTCTGAAAGGAGATGTTCTGATCATCTGGATTATTTTAGCTAGTAACCTATTTTTTGAGAAAAAGTTATTTTTGTATAAATTTTACTATATCTGGTTTTTATTCAGATTTTGTACTTCATTTTCAAACTTGATCCACACCTTAACATGGAGGATGGGTTTCAGTGCTTGGATGACACTAGAGCAGGGGTCTCAAACTCAAATCTTCAAGCGTCGGTGTCCTGCTACTTTTTAGATGGATCTCTTGTTCTAAACACAACTGCAACACAATCAAGCTTTGCTAATGCGCTCATATTGGAGTCAAGTTTGTTGAGACACAACTAAAAGTTGCAGGACATCAGTCCTAAACAATTTGAGTTTAAGACCACTGCTCTGGCTCTGGTTGACGGGTCAGACAAAGAGTGGATGACCAAACGATCAGGTTAAGCGACAGCGCCCTGTCCCGTGAAGCTGAACCTCACCATAGAGTTAGGTTTGGTTGGGATTTGTTTCAGAGCGCCCCAGTGGTTGGGTTCCACCTTGCAGGACCTGACCTGGCCAGACCCTAATGAGTGATTCAAATACTTTCCAATGTGAGCCCATCACCCGCAGGGGGAACCATGAGCAAAGCTGCAAAAAAGATTGGATGTGGAGTCAGAGGTGGAGGCAACCTGATCAGTGGACAATTAAAATGGCTCTGTGGATGTGGATGCCACCTGGCTGGGAGAGAAGGAGTCTGAGCTTGAGCAGAAGGTGTAAGCAGGAATCATGAGGCCATGCCTGCCAATGCGTGGTGATTGCAGTGGAAAAAACAGGCCTTGGAGGAGTGAAGAGAGACCATGCAGAAAGACTAAGGGTTGGCATCAAAGCGGCTGGGATGAGAATAAGCTCCTCCAAAATGCTATGAGGCTATGATTCTCAACTGGAAAAGGTGGCTGCCTCAAGTGGAGGAGTTCAAGTATCATGGGGTCCTCTTCACTGCATTAGGGAGCCAGCAGCTCTCGGCAAATGTAGCTGTACACTTGCACCTCAAGAACAAAGGACACACCTTTGGAGGCCAAAGTGTTCAGATGTTGGACAAAGAGGACAGATGCCTTTGAAAGAGGGGTCAAGGAAGCCATCTTTATGAAAAGAGAAAAGCCATCACAGCGGGGGAAGATTGCCTTTTCAGCTTGCAAGCATTTCCAATGTAGTTGTTGATCTCATTCCAAAAAAGTTGCATAACCGCTCTCATCATGATTCGAAACATCAATCACAGCCCATGCACAACAAAAGGCTGCAACAACTCAGAAGAACAAGGAGAGGCTATTTGATTTGCATCTGACTTGGAATGTGTGCAGAAGGATTGCTAAAATACATCAGTGCACCAACAACAGTTTGCTCTGGTCTGAAACAACAGAACAGACAAAGGCTCTTGGATGGTGTTGTAACTGAGCGAAAATCCAGTCGCCCTCAAATTTCAGCCTGGTTGTGGTCCCTTTGTTGTAATCTCGATCTGTAATCCTATAGTATGATGTGAAGAAATTTATTAGTCATTTCACCATTTTGATGTTTAAAGTCCCTTTTTTCATAAAAGACTTTATCAGTTTATTCTGCTTTTATTTAACATTCAGACATTCTAAAAATGTGTGTAGTTTAGACTCGATCTATTCTATTTTCTTTGGGTCCTGAATCAGTACCAGGCACTGAAGCTTTAAACAGAACCCTGCTGTAGGTTTAACACCCTGCTCTGTTTCTGCAGGACGGCTATATTGACTTTGTGGAGTACATCGCAGCCATCAGCCTGCTGCTAAAAGGAGAAATCAACCAGAAGCTGAAGTGGTACTTCAAACTGTTTGACCAGGACGGCAATGGGAAGATTGACAAGGATGAGCTGGAGACCATCTTCACAGTAAGTGATTTAAATCACCATTTAATCTCCAAGCCAGTGGGTCACATTATGACTGCGGCTGTTTTACTTGACTTGAATTAACAAGCTGTGTGACTTCAAGCATCACAGCTGCTGACCAGAACGTTTTTTTCCACCCACTCAGTGTCTGGACCTTCAGGGTTCTGTAACAGTGATGTTACCTGGTTAGCTTATTTATTTATCAACTAAAAATCAGGCTTGATGAAGGCGATCCGGAAATAGTTTTAAACTAACCTTTTTACAGACAGATACAGCTGAAGAAGTTAGAGTAAATCACACTAAACACCCCCTACTGACAGAAGGTGATACTGCAGCCTGAATGAGGAGAAAATCTTAAGATAAAGGAAGCAAAGCATTAATGGACAGACGGCGTGAGGTGGGCTTTCAGGCAACTCTTCAGATGTGATCGGTTAGATGGTTCAGTTGGTGTCTGACCTGGACCCTTAGGTGACCCTGCAGGGCTCACTCTGAAATGTTCGGTTTGTCTTTAAGCTGCTTGGTCTTTGTTCAGGAGCTCAAAAAACTGGAAATCTAAAACCGTCTGAGCTCCTCAGCCGAGGAGGCTTTAAATCCACTTTAAAGACCTGCACACCAGATTATTCCTAATCTATTTGTTAGAAATGGTAAACAGAACTTATTTTGTACCAATTAACTCTGGACCTGAGTCACTGCTGGTCCGTTTCAGACTCGGAACCAACACACCCAGAATCAAACATTAAATCAGACTCTGCACTTTAAGCTCACTTTGGATTATTTCTAACTGAAAGAATAAAGAGGGAAAATCTTTAGAGATTAACTTTATAACTTTCTTCAGACCCAGATGTTTGGATACACTGAGATCCATGTAGCTTTAAGATATTTAGAAAAGACTGGATGAAGAAGGGTTGGAGTTAGCAAGCATCTGATGGAGCTACATGTGTGGAAGTTTGTTAAAGCAGCGCCTCAAACCTTCTCCTGCAGAGTTTGACGATGAACTCTGGGACAAACAGCTGTCCTAAAGCTTACAGGTTGGACCAAAATGTTCTTTTTTGTGTTAAGGGATAAGTCTGACAGCACCATCCCAGCTAGGGGCGTACAAGAGAGGCAGCATAATGCTGTGGGTTGATTTGCTGCAACAGATAAAGTAAATGCTGTCTCCTCTGAAGACAGAAGCTAGAAAATCAGACATAAAAAGGGGTGCTGTAATGTCCGAGCTTGTCTAAGCTTCCCTTAACCACCAGAACCACCAGATTTAGGACACTGAGGTTAAGGGACAAGGGGGTCCAGTTCTGGAGTGTCCATCTCAGTCCCGGAGAAAACCAGGGGAGCAAAGCTACAATAATGACCCAGCTAGAGCAGTTCTGACAAGAGCAAAAACCTTAAAGGTTCTGGACAGAAACCCCAAACAAGTGACGCCAGTCAGAAGGTTTGAAGATGGGATGGATAGAAAGTTCTGAATGGATAAGAAAGAAAAAGAATCTTTGAGGATTTTCTAACTTTTAAGCTTTAACCTAAAACATAATTTTTAATATGATACATTTCAGGGGAAATCGGGGGAATTGTGTTTCTGCTCCTCATTTTCTTCTGAGACCAAAGGAACCAGAATCACCGGGATTAAATAAAACACGAACCGTTTCAGGTTTCCTCATGAACCAAGTGAAACATCTGACCTTCTGTGATCTTCATCACTGCTGAATGCAGCTCATAACAGGAGCCTGATGAAGATGAAGGAGATTTAACTGGGATCTGAGTCAGCAGCCAACAGAGACGGATTAACTCTGAAATTAGCCGAGCGTTAATCTGCTGACTGAACTCTCTGTACTTAGAGTCCACATGATCCACCAGAACATCACGGGAATCATCAGAACCACCCATGTTAGAAAACTAAATGTTTCCATTAAATTTGGTTCTGATCAAACTGGACCGAGTTCCTACAGTTTCTGTTTAAACTTGTCTCTGTTCAGATCTTTGGGTTTTTCTGCTTCTTTAAAGACTTTCTGGTACCAAAGAGGAAACGAGTTGATGCTGGAACCGGGCTCTGGTTCTTCGGCCCAGTTAAGGACTGACTGTTACCTAACAGTCTGAATTCTCCAGGAGGCCCTTTGGTTCATTTTGGCCTGATCATCAGAACAGGATCAGAACCAGAACTGGGTTTAGCAGGAAACATTTAGGAGAAACAAGTTCAAATATAATCAGTTAAACAATTTATTAAACTCTCTAAATATTATTCTGCCCAGAGGAGCAAACAAAAGATCAAAAGGACCAGAACCAATCAGGTGGTCGGTTTCGGTTCTGTCATTCTGACAGTGGGGTTGTGCGTCTGTCTCCCCCTACAGGCCATTCAGGACATCACACGGAACAGGGACATCGACCCGGAGGAGATTGTCACGCTCATCTTTGAGAGGATCGATGTGAAGGGTGAAGGTAAGGAGAGCTTCCAGTCCGGAACCAGAACCGGGACTAGTTTCACACATAACACTGACCTCTGACCTCCTTCCAGGTGAGCTGACGCTGGAGGAGTTCATCGACGGAGCCAAGGAGCATCAGGACATCATGGACATGCTGAAGAACCTGATGGACCTGACGCCGGTTCTGGAGATCATCGTTAAAGGCCGAGAGCCCGCCATCCAGAACTGAAGACAAGTGATCAATATTTAAAGACCAACCGAGGCTCCTGGTGGACGTCTAAAATCTACCCATCAACGCGATCCAAACCCACAGAACCTCACACTGACCCACATCCACAGATTTTCTGATCCAACTCTTCCACCCGCCCCTCTCCTCAAAGTTTCTCCTGGGATTACCTGGGAATTTTCAGCTCGGAAGCGGCTGATTTTTTTACGGCCAAAGTTTCTCCCTGATGGATCCTATGAAACATTAACTCCAGTCCTCTAAAAAAAATCTTTGGACACTTTTACCCACAAAGATTTAAGACTTTTCTTTACAATAATGATCAACACACCGCAAAAACTAGGCGCTCAAATAAACACATACCATCAGATTTGATCCCAAAGATCAGTTTGCTTTTCTGTTGCTCAAAGGGAGCCAAGTTAAACTGTCAATCTCACGATCTGAAGGATAAGTTCTGATCCAAATTTATTGAAAAACAAAATGTTTGGTATATTTTCTTGAATCAGATTTCTTCTCCTTAAGTTGATGAACTTCTCAGGAGTTTCTTCTGAACCCATGTAGGAACTTCAACGATTCGCTGCATCAGCCTGAATGGATGTTCCTCCTCAAGCCTACTTTTTCCTTCCACTCAACTTTCTACAAGTATGCTTTGATGCAAGCAACTTCATGGAAAATAACTTCTCGACTAAAGCTATTTGTTAAAGAGGACAATTCTATCTGAATCCATAACTAGACAGTTAAAATCTGTGTGGATCAGGGCCGCTTCCTGCAGCTCCTAATGGATTTCTAGAAAGGTCTGTGAGTTGAGCATCCTGGGAACCTGCTGAATTCTCTTAAACCTGTAAACGGTTCTGTACACCCAGGTTGTTCCCTCAGCAAGAAAATAAAAAACAAGGCCGGATTCAGCAACAGGATGACCTGGAGCAGCAATGTGTCAAAAAAAATAAAGTCTTTTCAAAACATTTAAAGATCAAACAGCCCTCAGACCTCTGGCTCCAGGCCAGTCCATGGACCATAGCAGGTCAAAGCAGGAAAATCCAGGCCAGCAGGACAGGCTCTAAAGGGACAGGTTTATCTCACCTAATGCAGGATTTACAGCTTCGCCTCATTAACAAAACACCAGGTTCCTCATGGAGGACAACCAGAAAATCATCAAACATCCAGACAAAAATAAGAGACCCAGGATGTAACAGCTGCTGACTCCTAATGGCCAACAAGGATTTTGTTTCGTTTGTGACAAACAAAAGGTGAACAGATGGAAAACCCAAAATGTGGCCCTTAGCTTAAAGAAAATCTTCTCATGTTTGGATATTTAGCACTTCATCATGTTTTTGGAGCCCAAATTCTATCTATGTGTGTTTCTTAAAAACAAACCCATTAACAAATATATTCAAACCCCAAGTATTTCTGAGGGTCGATAGCTGTGATGTAATGGAAGCCTCTAGTGGCCATATTCTGCTCTGCAGCCTAAAATGAACTGATGTTTTATATTCAGCTGAGGGAAAAACTCCAGCATTCATCAAAGCCAATCTTCTCCCCGTTGTTGAGGACGTCGTGCTGTCGTTGTACTGAGGAACTCTTTTAGAACATTCTCTGCTTAAAATGACCAAAATATCAGACTTTATTGTTCATAGAATCAATTTGGTTTTGATGGTGACGAGACTGGAAGATAAAATAATAACCTGATGTTCATACAGTCACATCATATCAAAAGGCACTTTTTATTGTACATGAAAACTGCTATTTGTGTTTTTTGTTGCCTTATTAATAAAGTTTTTGAACAAACTGTCCTTAGTGGACATCTGAGTGATTTGTGTTTCATAAATTTTTTTGGTTTGTTTTTAACGGTTGACTTTACAAACGGCGCTCCACAGGGCTCTGTTGTAGAACCTCTGATTGGTTTAAACTTTCCTGGAAATAGACTGAGCGAATCCTCTATTAAAGCAAAAATCTCCATCTTTATGCAGATGAGGTTTTTTACATTCCCCAATAGAAGCAGTTCAGGTTCTACAAGGATGGAACGGCCTGATTTGGAGGCATTTTGGGTTAACAAGGAGCGGCGAACATGGCTGAGCTGTGGGATTAGAAGTGGAACGATAGAACGGAGTCCAAATTTCAGAGAACGCCTAGAGGACATGTTAGCATCAAAGAACATGAAGAGGATGTTATGTTTAACAGTTTAGCATGTGAGGCTAACAAATGTCCCAGAGATGAAGCATCAGCAGAGTCCACCAAGACGGACCCGGTTCTGATCCACAAGGCTTTAAAGTCCAGCTTCGTGGGCCGACCTTATCTGTGTGGCCCAGTTCTGCTCCACCCAGCTGCCTGTAGCCAGACCACCTGTGGCTCTGAACTAACCGCTTTCCATGAGGCAGAGTCTCAAACCCGAGCCACCATCTTTGTCTCAGTCGTCAAATGTCTCCATGTAAGACAAACACAGGAGTATTTAATAATTTGTTTATTAACAAAAGAATTCAGCAGATCTTTGGTCCCAAACGTCTTCAACCCGACGGCTTCTTTATGATCCAACATTTCCTCACATTAAAGGGTTTTTTTCCACTTGGTTCTGAAGGAGGCGAGTTCTTCAGCAGCAGGATGGGAAGCTGGACAGTAGCTGAACTGAGCCTTAATCAGAACCATTATTTGGTGTGAACAGAACCCAGGCTGAAAACCTCAGTGGTCTCAAAGTTCTGTCAGTGTCACCCAGAAGCAGCTGGCGCCGGCCCCTTTGGACCCTCTGACCTCACAGCTGTTTAGGTTTGGTGTCTGAACGCAGCAGAGTCACATACAGACGCAGGAAGGAGTAGCTGACCCCCAGGGCGCAGTACACCGACGTCACCAACAGGGGGAGGAACGGAAGCTTCTGGTGCCACGGTGACAGAGGAAAGATGAACTCGCATCCGATCGCCACAGCAATCAGCCCCAGCAGGTAGACGACCTCCAGAGGACGGAGCAGAGGCCCCTGGGCCCTGAGGGGACAGTCATGTGATTACATCCAGACTTAGATTGGACCAACAGAACTGGGCCGAACCGAACCGGTGACAGGAGTTCCTTTACCTGTGCAGCTTCCCGAGGGCAGAGAAGGAGAAGATGGTGAACATCAGCATCAGGCACACTTTGATCGGCAGCTCTGGAAACAACATTCAGGAGAACCTTCAACCAACCGAAGCAGATCTACAAGTTGAATGATCCAAACATTGAATGACCAGAACCACATCAATAGATTCAGGAATTCTGCTGCTGAAAGAGGTTGGATGGTCTTTGGTACCAGATGGACCGGTCAACAGTAACCTGTGGGTCTGGTGGGATTTACACCCAGAACCATCTAAAGCTTTAAAGAGATGCTGCCAAGTCAGCAACTTTTCAGACAATGTTTCCTTTCCAAACCAACTAGTGAAGATCTAGTGAGCGTTTTCTGTGTTTGAGGCTGTGGTGTGAAGGCTGCAGGGAGCCCCTCCCCCCTCCAAAGCAGCGGTCAGTCAGCCTTGCTGTTTTCTGAAGGGAACCAACTGGTCAGGCTGTCTGAGCAAAGCTTCCACTGTTTCCACCCTGGACTACAAAGCAGGAAGTTAACAGCATAGAAATATCATTTTAAACAGATTTAGAGTATTTTTAAACACTTTTCTCACCATTCTTGATGTACTCCTGCTTTATTAAACAACATATTTTTAAATTAAAAATCAGATATTTAGCCGTTTGTTTATAAAGTTGCTTTATTCTTTAAATTTGCTTTGTATGAATCTGTTTAATCTGTGACATGATTCAAAGAAGAATAAGAACAAAGTGAGTCGGACCTGGAGTCAGTAGAACCGAGCTCAGCAAAAGACCGACAAGACAAGATGCAAAATAATAAAATAATGGCCTTCAGAATAAAAGCCTCGGAGGTACTTCCTGTTTACCTGCGGGGGTGAAGATCAGTGGGAACAGGGAGTAATGTCCTGTTGTGGTCAGAACCAGGAAGATCCCAGCATCCTCTCTGCTTTCGACGGCCAGGATGCTGCAGGCAGAAACAAACATGAGGACTCGGTTCCATCCGGAGCGACTGCGCCCCCTTCTGGAGCACTGGGGTCAGACCTGAGCGGCAGGATGGCGATGAGGACGGCTTTCTCGTGGACGTGCCATCCGAACATGAAGGAGGCCAGAGCGCAGAGCAGCAGGCAGCGCAGGAAGGCCCGGCTGCCGCGCGGACGGCGCCAGATGGAGAACAGCGCTGGCTGGAGGAAAAAAAAAGAAAAAGAGAAAACTGAAAGAAACGGCTTTAAGTCTGACCTGGGTCAATCAGTCAGAATCCGTTTCCAGGGAAACGCAATCGAACCACAGCCTGCAACAACCAGCGGACGGAGGAGTAGGTCCGACAACCAAACTGGCCGGCGTGGTTCTGACCCACCAGGATGGACAGGAGTGTGCAGACCAGCGTGACTGGGGGAGAGATGGACGGGAGGACGGCGTGCTGGAACTCCTGGACCAACCCGCCAGTCATGGAGGCTCGAGGAAGCTCCGTCTCCTTCAGCAGCTTCAGATGAACGCCTGGAAGGAAAACCAAGGAGAACATCATCATCATGAGCTGCTGCTGGATCAGGTCCAATCTGCTTCTCACCCAGAACCGCCAGCAGCTTGTCCACGCTGTTGTAGAGGGCCCAGATGTTAGGAGCCCAGTAGGCGTGGCAGAGGCCCCGCTTAAAGGGGAAGAGTCGGGATAAAACCTGAGAGAGCTGGCCCTGGAAACACCAACACCATCACCATCATCATCATCATAAGTTCTAGGGGGGAGCACTGGGGTCAGAGGAAAGAGGTACTCACCATGGCAACGAACGGCCCAAAGGACAGAGCGAAGACGGAGGAGACGATGGAGCCCAGAGCCAGCAGGCGCAGCGGGCTGAAGCTGCTCCACCTGATGGAGCCGTCTGCAGGTGAAGAAGAAGAAACAGAATCACACTGGACCAACTGAACCATCAGAACCAGAACCTAAAGAAGCCCCCAGCCTTACCTGGGTGGTCCTTAGTGAAGCAGTAGCTCCTCAGCAGAAAGACGCCATAAGCTGGAGCCACGTACAGGTAGATGTGCTTCAGGTTGAGCAGGAAAGCGAACAGCAGCGCCCCCTGCAGGTGTTGAGACTGATCCGTAGGAAAACAAGGGGAAAAACATCCATTAAGGGGACTTTCAAAATAAGAGTGTGTCTAACCCAGCAGCTGTTGGTACCTGCAGGTGTTTGGCCAGAGACAGCAGCAGGAACCCAAACAGGAAGCCGTTATACTGGAAGTGGATGTCTGAGAGCAGCATGAAGGAGGAACCTGACCCACATCTAACCACCAACAGGACCAGCCTGAACCCTGCAGCTGAAGGATACGGTCCACCATGAGGAGGCCGAAGTTCCACAGCAGCAGCACGGCCAGGATGAAGGACGGCCGGTTCAGAACCTCCACAGAACCTTTCTGCACCTGAACGCAGAGGCAGCACCTGGCAGGAACAGCCAATCATCACACAGGTGAGAGGAGTAGGCAGCACTTTATGTTTAAAGAGATTCAGAACTACACAGAAAAACGAAAGAAAAAAAAAACAAAAACAGGAAAACGGATAAAAACACAGAGTCTGAGCTGCTTAAACATAATTATAGTTTACACTCTAACTTTTCTTCCATCTTACCTTTTTTATAAACCATTTTATTTTTGTTCTATATTAATCCTCTTATTTGAATGATTCTCTTTATGTCTTGATGCTAATGTAAAGGACTTCTCTCCTTTCTTTGATGTGCAGCAGTTTGAACTGAAATCTTCTATAGAAATAAACTCTCCTTCCTTAGAAGCGGTTTTACTGGTTTCCTGTTCTAAACATTGGGTTCCTGATTAATGAAGTCCTTCAGAATCAACCTGACCGGTGAAGATGGTCCGATTGTTTCATCAGAACTCACTGATGGACCAAACGTGAGAAACGGGTTTCTCTTAAAGAACAAACCATCGGTTCCTGGTTCTGGACTCACTCTCTGACGGCGTAGATGAAGAGCAGGTCGGTGAAGATAACCGACAGCCTCTGGAACAGAACCGTGGACGGGCTGGCGTAGTTCAGGTTCTCCACCTGCAGCATGTTTTGGTCAAAGTGCTGCGCCGCCTGCGACAGACCCAGCTGGAACCAGGCGAACAGTGGCGGGTAGTCCAGGGTCCACTCAGAGGAGTTCTGGAACAGATCGAACACCAAGTCAGGTGGCTTTCAGGTTCTGTTGGGTCCAAACCCAGGTCTGGCTGGTACTGACCTCATGGTACCACCGGGACATCGGCAGGCTGTGCGTGATGGCCAACCAGTTCCTGTGGACCTCAAAGTCTGTGGAATGACTGGAGACGGACAGAACCGCATCAAAGCTGGTCCAAACAGACATCCCAGAACTGAACCAAG
Source organism: Jordanella pulchra (assembly GCA_034780135.1). Taxonomy (NCBI): domain Eukaryota; kingdom Metazoa; phylum Chordata; class Actinopteri; order Cyprinodontiformes; family Cyprinodontidae; genus Jordanella; species Jordanella pulchra. The sequence goes on along the minus strand of JAUZNJ010029405.1, from coordinate 4,199 downwards.
AACTATTCTGCTGCAGTGGATCTCTGAGCTACTTTAGTATAAGAAGCCAGTATCATCTAAACTGAGGATGGAAATCTGAGCTGATGTTAGAACCAAACGGTTCTGTCCAGGCTTGACCCACCACCAGAGGTCCAGTTATCAAAATGAAACATTCGGAACATTTGTGATATCAGATCAGGGTCTAAACAAGGCAGCTGCAGTGATCCAGCTCCTGGTACCACTGAAACCACAGAAAACCGAACCAGAAAATGGACCTTCACTGTTTGTACATTTCAGCCCATTTAAAAGAGAAACAATCAGAACCTCAAACCGAAAAGAACCTTTGACACAGAAATGTTCTGTTCAGGTCCTGGTTATGGTCCAAACAACCATGAAGAAAACACTGACCGATACAGACTGTTTGCTCAGAGAGCTGAATCAGAGCACTCTAAAGAAAAGTTGAGTGGAAGGAAATGTGTCTGATGGGCAAAGTGAAGCAAAGCTCCTTCTAGAGTTGGTGAAGGTTTGGTCAGAGCTTCAGGAGGCGGACTGGAACCAGAACATGGCCAACAGTTGTCGTCCCTGGAGATGAACCAGAAACAGAGGAAAAGAACCAGGCTGAAGGAAAAGAAAAAAAAAAGAACAACCAGGCCAAAACAAGAAAGCACCAGACCGCTCCTCCAGGTTAAAGTTTAATTTTTTTTAATTTCAGAATCCAGACCCAAGAGATGCTCAGATTCCTTTCCTCAGAGGGTGACAAGTTATCTGCTGGTTCTGGTCCACTGACTTTTATCTAACCTGGTCCACACAGCCATCTACCAGGTAATTTTATCACACTCCCTGCTCCCCTCTAAGAATCTATCCAGACAAACTGGGTTCCAGTTTACTGGGTCGAAAGGACCGGGTCAGGAGAGGCCTGGGCGTCTGAACAACTGAGTAGAAATAGCTGATCTCCTCCGGCCCATATTGTTCAATGTGTACAGTACTCCGACACACTGTTCTGTAGAAATCCGGTTCTGGATTCAAATGATCTCATAGGTCTGATTTAAGGACCGGATTTTTATTTTAAGGCTTTCATTGAACTGAACCAAAATAAAAATATAAAATAGAACCTTCAATCCGACATTTGATCTCAACTTTCTGAACGGAATCAATGAAGTGGGCTTTTTTTTTTTAATAAATCTGATCTGGGAAATCCAACCTGTATAGTCAAACAGCGCCATCTTATGTCCCAATTATTCTTCAGGTTGCTGTTACAACACGTCAACTTCTACTAAGAGTAGACTTTATCTCATTTAATTTAAATGTATAACATGAAAATATAACATCTGCCCTCATATAGTTTTTGTTTAACACCATCGCACCGGAAATCGATCACTTTGGAGTTTTGTTTTAAACACGTAAAGCCGCTCTTTAAGGTGGCTAGCTGCTAGCAGCGTTAGCCTGATGCCAAGTTTTCCTTTAAAATAAAATCGCGTGGTTGTGAATCGGGCCCGCTGGCTAGCAGCAGCCCACGAGTGAACGTTTCCACTCACTAGGCGTTGATGAAGAGACATTTGAGCAGAGAAACTCCCACTGCTAACGCTGTGAACCAGCTCCAACTGTCTACCGACGCCGCCATGACAGCCAGCCGGGAGGCGGATTGAACACTGAAACTTTATTGATATCAGGGAAACGAACAGAACAGAACCGCTATCCGGTTCTCTTATGTTCTGCATCAGTCTATTTGGAAAGCAAACTGAATGGTTACTAATTTAACTGGTTTAAATGTTTAATTTATCTCTATGAAGGTTTTATTAATAAATACGTTACCAGACGCGTTCAGTGTTATTTCTTACTATAGGAAATCCAACTTTTCTAGTTAAATAAAACAAACTTGTGCAGCTTTAACGTGTTTTGTGGAGAAACTAGGACTTTAGAAATAATATTGGTAGCAAACATTTAAATCAAGTTTCTCCCTGGATCAGTTGTTTTATTTTTCAATATGATTTGAAAATGAGAAATGTTTTTGAGATGAAGATCTGGATTTATTTCTCCATCATTTTAACCCTTGCCTGAGCTCAAGAGAAAAAAATAATTTATTTCTTTGATAGTCTTTACCTTGGAATTGAGCAGATCGACTTTTAATTTAGGGTCTTAGAACACAGTGAATTCCTACGGAGCTAGAGAGTAGCACAGAGAGGTTCTGCTTTCCTCCAGATTCTGGTTTGGATGAAGATAGTCAATAGCTGGAGCTTCTTCTGGAAAATTTTGAAGCGAGAATGGTAAGATGTGGACAAATTTAATAAAGTTAACTTCATGCAGACAGGAAGAAAACAAAAATTAAACTTAAAACAGAAATTTATATTTTTTTCCAAATGGACTAAATGTGTAATTATTTTAATTATATTCTGTCCATGCATTTATTTGTTTTAGGAAACTATTTGTCAAAAAGACTTCCTAGATATTGTTATATTTCCATTTACCGTCATTGGTTTAAATACACTATCTACGAGCAGGGCCGTAGTTTTACCACTAGAGGGCTCTATGTTCACTAAAGTTGCTATTTTCAGCGTAGTCTGTCGGGCGGTCCCTGAAGGCATCACCGCCAGTCCTGTCCGACCAGCTGTGTTTCTCCCTGCGCGCTCGCCCGACTGGAGCGTGATTTAGTAAAGTTTCACTAAAGTTTGGTTGTACCGGTTTGGGTCAACACGGCGACTTCCGGAGTGAACAAGCTTCTGCGACGGTTTGTCGCGCGGCGTGTGGGCGCGTGGAGAAGTAAGCACAATTTTAGGGGTTAAGTTGTGAGTCAGATAAGTCAGGGGGTTAAAGTGCGCATGTGCAGAGTGTCAGTTCGCTCTTGTAACCCAGCTAGTTCTGCTGTTTCCGTGGTTCTTCAGGTCCAGTATGAGATGGTGGTGGTTCTTTTCGTCCCGATGTCTTAGTCTCTTCCTCTCTCCCTCCAACTTTCCTCTCTCCCTCCAACTTTCTCAATGTCCATGAACCTTCCCTCCTGTTTCTCCCTGATTTTTCCTCTAGAGATGAAAACCAGAACGTATAAAATTATTCCCATCTACAGGACGTGTACAATAAGTTATTTATGATTTGGATATAAATACCATTAGTCTGAAGGACGGTTTGATGGAGGAAGGGGGGCATGTCCTCTGTCAAAGCTGGATTTAGTTGGATCAGAAAGAATGTTGGAAAAGCATCCTGGTCAGTCTCAGTTAATCTGGACCTCGTCCAGGAACGCCTGAATCTCACGTTGGTTTGTTTTTGTTTTGTTTTTGTAAGCAGGTAGTTCATGGCTCGTCTGAACTTGCCTCCATCCAGTGTTTTCTGCCTAAAAAAAACAGGAGGTTTTCTGTGTGTTCTAGGTTTCCATGTGGGAACTCCATCCACGACCTTTGACCTTAGAAAGGTTGAACTGCTGCCTCTGGAGCAGAGAAAACTGACCTTTGACTCTCACGCCATGGTGACGGAGCTGGAGAAGAGTGGTGAGCTCTAGGAGGAAAAGCTAAACCCAAACTCAGATCACTTCTAACACGTTTCAGGGTTTTCTTGTGACAACGATTGAGAGACATTGTCCAAAATGGGTATTTAGTCCTAAACATCAACAATCTGCCCAGTTATTACTTATAAATCTACACTGATCCAAATGTTCACTATGGGAGCAAATAAAGCAATTTCTATACGTAAAAACACACAAATCATCATTCATACAATTATTACCCATAGTCCAGGTGTCCACCCATTGATGACCACCCTGCTTCTTCCAACTCATATCTTTTTTAAGAAAACCATTTTGACCTTTTTTATAAACCGTCCCACTTTCAGCTGTTGCTTTAATTTAACACTAAGTTTGTTCCAGACTTTCACATTATTTATTAAAGTGAACATTCCTTTTATGTTGTTTATCTGTGTAATTACACCCCTCCCCCCTTTTTAACAACAAATTTATTTTAGAAATTAATAATAAAGACTGATTTTCATTAGATGGAAAGAAAATTAGAGCAGATGTGCAAAACTGTAGAAATCTCAGCATTTTACTGTAATTTCTTTCCATCTTTGGCTAAACCTGGATGTATAGTGATTACTATACACTAAATAAGTCATTAAAGAGGATAAATTAAAATGATTTACCAGGTGGAATAATTTGAGTTAGCATTAGGGGTTGAACGACTACATATTTTTTAAGGTCGACTACATCATGATAATAGTCGAGTCGATGTCGACTAGTC
>JAUZNJ010029404.1:26787-38188 GCA_034780135.1 Jordanella pulchra | reverse complement strand
TATAGAGACTCTAAAACATACCTTTAGCTAACAGATCACCAGACTTAGAGCAAAATTTGGACTAAAATTGTAAAAAATAAAAAAAAAAATCTATAAATACTTTGTATTTAAGATTCAAAAAAACTTTTTTGTCAATTAATAGACTCAATATGCTTCACCTGGTTTAATTATGTAAAAAAAAAAAAAAATCATCTTTCAGGAACCCTTTATCATCCGATTATTAATTGAATAATCGAAAACAATTATGAACAGATTCATCGATGAGCAAAATAATCATTAGCTGCAGCCCTAATTCAGTACTCCTTTAATTATTTTAGATGTTGTCACTTTATGTCACAGAAATGAGAAAATGTAGTGGGATTTAAAGTGGTAGACCACTTTAGGGTTACCATGACGATTTCTGATCTATCCTTATGTTATAATAGCAGCTCTAACTCTGCCTTAAATAAAATCCAGAAGTGTCGTAGTGTGCAGAGTCAACCTAGGTGCCTTTTAATCTAAACACAAGTGTAGTTATTCTAAAACAAGCCTCAGAGGTTTGTTGTTAACAAGCACCATCCTGAAGCATGCCAGACAGGTCATGGATCAAGTTGGGGATACGTTCCATAAAGGGTTAGACTATAAAACAATATCACCAGATTTTAACATCTTGCTGAGCACAGTTCAGTGCAAAACAGACAGATTTAGGAGATGTGGATAAGTTGTGAAAAATGGACACTGCAGTACAGTTTGGACACACATTCTCCACAATAAAACATGGTAATGGAAGCATCAGGCTACGGGGAAGCTTTTATTCCAGCTAAAACAGGGGTTCTGCTCATCATGGTATTAAAGATGAATGGAGATTGTTTACGCTAATCTAGTCAAAGTCCAGACTTAAATTCAACTGAGAATATATTGCAAGACTAGGACTTTAATGTTCAGACACTCCCATTTAATTGGACTCAGCTTGAGCTATTTAACATTGATAAATGGGCAAAAACATACAGATCAAATAAAAATTTCTTGTTGGGAATGTAAAATATCTCAAAGAGGCTGAACATATAAAACATCGAATTTCATTCAATTAAATTATTAATTTTGTGTTTTAACCCTTAAATCCAAATAAAATCCATTGAAGCCGACTTGAAATGTATGAAAACTTTTCCCAATTTTTTTAATTGTTACAGAATATTCATCTTTATGTCTGTTTTGGCAAACCAAAGACAAATGATAACATCCAATTATAGCTAAAAAAAATAAAGATTTTCACAAATAATTTATATTATTTTCATTTTTCACAGCAGTTAAATAATCAACGATGTCTAGATCTGCATCCCTTTCATTTTTAAACTCAATCTAACCTTAAAAACAGATAAAAGCTAAATTCTAGATTTTTCCAGACCGGTTAATCCTGAAACCTTCTGGATGGTTCAAGGATACAAAACCTATTAAAATAAAACCACTGTCTGAGAAAAGCTGTTTTTTTTCCCTCTTTCAGATAATGACATCTAGATTATCTATGCAACAGTCTTATTTTAGGATTAGACAGTGGAGGCAGAGATAAAAACTACTTTTTAAAGGTAGGTTCTTGTAGACTAACCAAACTATATTTTCAAAAACTCTTAACAGACCTGTCAGTTGAATTAGAGGCCGTTGAAATGGTCACAATAGTTTTGTAATTCAGGATGACTCCCCTACACAGCAAGGCAGTGAAAGCAAATTATACTTTCCAAGGATGAAAAAGGGGACTGAAACTGACTGATTTAATTCAATTTAATCAGTCAAACTCTCAATTGTTTTCGGATTGTTGCCTTTTCAGTCCTAAGCTGCAGAATTAAGCCACAGCACTCCTACATTTATAAAAAACAACAGTGAATTAAATTAATGTCAGCCTGCCCCCTTTTATTCTTTGAAAGTTTGTTGTCCTGAAGTTAGTCTGCTTCAACGGTATTTGGTTGGAACGTTGAAAAAGTTATTTGATTTTTAACCAAGTTAAACCTTCACTTAAACTTAGCAAATATGTTTGGGTAGAAGCATATTAAGTGTACTTTAGTTCTATAGAGTCATTTTGAACACCATATATTTAACTTTTTGATATCCGAATGCCGCATTAATGAAATGTAACCGAACATAAACCTAACCATCAACCCTACAATTTGAATCCGTACATTATCGGAAAGATTCATATATTAGAATAGTTGAGGTTTCACAGATTAAAATGCAATTTGATTGCAAGTTTTATCACAAAGTTGTGAACCTGTCTTACCTGAAAATAGGGTTACAACAAATTTTATATGTATTTATATGGATGGATGGATTGAATCTGTTTACCTTTATTTTAGTTTTACATTATGAAGGCAAAGGAATTAAAAAAAGCTCTATATACTCTCTAATACTATTGGCCGTATTTTCTATTGATACTGATTAAATGTCTGTTTTGATATATATTTACATTGTTTTATTGTCCAACCCTATTCAGAGACACAAGTAAAAGAGAGAACAGCATGCAGAGGAAACAAGCAGACAATCCGACAGATAAGGAGAAATTTTAGATCAAGACTTTATTATAAGGTAGAAATCATGTTTTCTGGAAGACATTAGAAGGGTGGTTGATCCAAAATTAAATAGAACAGTGAAAATAGGTTAGAAACACATATTAGTCAACTTCTACATTACTATTACAAGAGAAAAAAAGGTGAGTTAAACTCTGAAAGTCAAGCATCCTCAGCTGAAAGTTAAGCAAAAGTGAAGCGAGAGAACAGAACCGCAAACTTAATAAAAAGAGTTGCATCATTGACAGGAACAGAGGCTGAGGGTGCCAGGCCGAGCAGCAACAGCGGTGCCAGGCTGCGCCTCATTTTACAAACTCTTAGGAGCTGTTTGGCTTGTCATGCTGCAGCAACAGACGACCCAAACCTCTGCTAATGTGGAGTGTGTGTCAGCGGACAAGTGAGCAACCTTTCTGGATTCGAGAGACGTAGCTGTCCAAATGTGCAATAAAATATGATTTGTGAGTAATGAGCCAATGCCACAACTCTTTGTTGGTGATTATTAGTGAGCATACTCCGCCCTGCCCATGTGGAAAAGACAAATATGTCACCTTAAGCTTGAATTTAAAAAAATTTACATAACCAGAGAGAAATTACTGCCAGCTTAACCTTGGTTGAGTTCACTGTTAATTGTAGAAAATAAAGCCAAATAAGGGTTTTATGAATACATTACCTAGGGCCTGCAAAAATAGTCTTTGCACACTTTGTTGCAATAGAAATAACAAACATCAATGCATTTTATAAGGATTTATGTCATAGACTGACAAAAGGTTGTCTGCAGAGCCTGGAAAGGCTGAATAGACCCCCCCACACACACACACACACAAAACCAGGCATGCTTTGCATTTTCAATGATGCATTTTTTTTCCTGCATAGAAATCCCCAAAAATACACTGATGTGTGATTGTAAGATAAAATGATCTGCCCAAGCTTCTGTAGGATCCCAGCTTGTCTTTATGTTGCTTTAAACAGCTTTCTGTTACGCTGCAGCAGCTTTTAAGGACTTTTCCACATGGCTGGCTGTAATAATCGTGCCCTTATCGTGCAGTGGTCTCGAGTCTTGAGCCACCAGCCACTCACGTGCCCAGGTAGTCCCACACCAGCCCCCCCATTGGCTGCTGAGAGGCAGCCGGGGGAGGGGCCTGTTTCTGCGACTGCTGCGAGCGCCACAGATGAGAAGCTGAAGGATTTCTGAGGTGTGATGAGTCCCACAGGCAAATGTAAACAAACTCAACCCAATTCAAACATACATGAAGAAAAGAGTTGAACGATGGCATGTAAAGGAAAGAAGAAGGGGAGGGGAAATATTCAAGTGATAAATAATGAGTTATTTTTAGCAGGGAGATTTCCATCAACTTGAGCATTATGTTGTTTAAACTAAGCAGATGAGGGGTGAACAGAAATTAAAACGGTTTGGCTTTAATTGATCAGTTTTTCCTTCTTACTTTTATGCTGAAATAGGAAGGAAAAAAGTTTCAGCAAGTTAGAAAGAGTTGATTTTGTTTTCCTAACAAATCTAACTCTAATCTCTCACCTCTCCAACTCGTGGATCTTTTTCTCCTTGTCGTTCTTCTCATTCTCCATCTCCCTAAGGATCTCCAGAAGTCGTTCCACCTCTGATTGTGCCTTCCCAGCCTCCTCTCTGCACTGGGTCACTTCCTGCTCCAAGGATGAGATGCGTTCAGTAAGTTCAGCGTTGGCGTGGGACTCCGCCGCTGCACTTTGAGCCTGGAACAGAGAATTATTATTAAAAATAAACCGAGCGCTGGCTTTCAATATGGGCGGACCACCATTTGATCAAAACAACACTCGACCCAGAATAAATGTGCTTGGCTCAATGTGAGTGCTTGGAGGTGAAAAAGATTCATCCTAGAGGACTAATGGAGGCAAAAAATAAAAAACAAAGATTCGTGAGCTGCAGAACTTCTATGTTCTCAAAAACTACCAGAAAAATGTTTTAGATTTTACATTTTCTAATGTTAAAATACCAAGTTTAACCTTCATCTGTAAGAATTCCTACATTTCACCATTTCCTCTTAGATTTAAACAAGCTGATGACACTTGGCATGATACAGCCTCTACCGTGCCTTTGGCAGAGTCACCTTGAGTTGGAACCTCAATTCCTCTAATAACACTTCAACATTTAAGCCAAATAATTTACTTTTTGCAGCATCTGGACCGCACAGTTTAAAAAATAAAGTTGGTCAGGGGTTCCTTCCCCCACCTTTATTTTAATGTGAATTTTTCACCTCCACTGTAGTTGCAGTCATCATGTTTTGGTTCATTTCACATTACCATCTTTTTTTTCCCCCTTGTTCGCTTATAAAAATGTGTTAATAAGCTCATAAACACAGCTGAGGCTCAGGGTTGTGTAAATGTTTGACATAAATCAACACATCTGCCGGGCAAAGTCTTCGCTATGGTTCAGGAAAAGCAATTAAGTCATTCCATTTATATTTATAGATTTAGGGTATATTGTTTAACATTTTTTAGTGTCATTGAAGATATGAGTATGTTTATCTAAGTAGAACGTTCTACTGTAGGCATTTCCTGATATGTTAAAATCATCACTTCTTAGTTTTATAGTATGTTTATTCATCTTCTATTTTAAAGTTGGCTAGTCAGTTATTAATGAAAAGAGAAAGTTAAGCAAAGAAAAGAGGAATTGTTTGATCCGAAATGATGAGAAAGTTCGCTAAAAACAAAAACACTGACATGAATTTTTCAGAGAATCATTTTGTGACTAGAATATATTTTTTATTGTCTTCACCAGGACTCCGTAGACAATAACTAATTTAGTCTGAAATATTATTCGTTTCGAGTTGAGCTGAGTTTAAACACATCAAAGCTGAAACTTTGTGTTTTTATTTTAATTGTCATGGACATCACGGTACTTCTGAGCTTAAAGGGGGGAAATTACAGTCAGTTGAAGTGGTTTTTATCTTCTTTCTTACTTGGCTATACTGATGGAACAAATTGCAGAAGAAAAAAAAATAGATAAAACAAAGAAAAATAAAACAGGTTAAAACCAGCTTAGAGGTTAGAACAGCTGTGTGTTTTCCCAGAAGTAAATGTTGCTCTTGGGACCGATTGACGCGGTGTGTGTGTGTAGGGGTGTGTGCGCACGCCTTGGTCCCATAATACATAAACCCCTATTAGTTTTGGAAATGAACAGCAATTTTAACAGCTCCTTATGTGGAGAGGAAATGTTTGGGTGGCTCACGATATACGAGGATCTTGGTGGAGGAAAGAAATATGGCGGAAAGTCACGAATCTTCTCTCCATCCATTGTGGGGACAAAAAAAAAAGGACTAAAATATAAAAGCTGACGAGGGGAAACACAACAGATGCACTGACATGTTCGTACATATTCTTCTTTTCTCCGTTTCTCACATTTTTTCACATGTTAACACACAGCCACACACACTCAGGGTGTCATGGTGCTGATGTCTTCCCGAGCCTGTGAAAATGACTGTAAGGCTGTCAGCAGGCTGTCACACACACACACATTTCACAAACTGCTGTGAGGGAAAATAAATCTGATACACAAGCAAGCGCAAACACATACAAATGTGTTTTTATTTCCCTCTTTCTTTAAGACAAGAGGAAATGTTAGGAATGAAAACGTAACTTTGTCTCCTTTCATTCGTAAACCAGACTAACCTTTTTGAGCTGGTTCTCCAGTTTGATGCATTCTTCCTTCTTCTGTTCCAGGTTGATTTCTAAATTTTTCAGCCTGTTTTCCTTCTTTAGAGTTGAGGATGCGAGTGAGGAGGCCTTTTCTTTCAGATCCAACACGGAGGTCTAAAGTGAAATAATAACCAGGATGAAGAGAAACAGTGAAGAGCAACAGGATGAATCCAAATATAAAGAATATTTCCCTCCGTTTAACAATTTTTTAAATCAAAATATACTTCAATTTGTTCCAATAGTGGATGGATGAGGAGATGTAGAGATATTTCAAGTTAAAGTAAAGCAGTCTTGTTCCCAGACAGTCGTAGCTCATAAGTTCCAACTAACATAATTATTTAATTAAATATCTAAAAAGATTGGAGCATGTCATTATTATTCAGCCCTGCCGAGTCCACATTTTGTAAAACTTCCATTTGAGGCAAGTCTTTTCAGAGTCCAGACCCTGAACGTTTCAGTCTATTTCTCTTTTAAAAAATTTAGCAGTTTTTATCACAGGTCTCATCTTTATTTCGATCTTCACTGGTACATAAACCCATGTGTTTGCTTTGATATGAACCCTTCCTTTGTAGCTTTGCTGTAGGTTGAGGTGGTTATCCAGACTTCTGCTCCAGTTTCAGTCCTTTACAGATTCATTCTGTTTTTAACCCAAAATGTGAAATTTAGATGTGTAACCTGAACCTTTTCTTGTGTTTCCTACATTGCAAGAAGCAAACTACATTAGAAAACTAGGAAAAGCTTCATAAACTTGTTTCCAGCTTTACCCATGAACTTCTCAATGTGTTCCTAGATCTTTACCATGCAGCTTCTTCACTAAAGCCATGTAAAATCTCAATTACATGTTTTGATCTTTTTGGTTACAAGAGGTATGAATAGCTTTCCATGGCACTGAATGTAAACATGCATCAGCCTCCCCTGTGTTCATATTTAAAGGCTTGAAAGTATTTTAGCTTATAAAAATATCCCAACCTGCTTATTTCCTGGCAGAATCTCTCAACAGAAATGTTCCTGAGGGGAACATTAACTGGGGCCTTTTGGATTATAATTTGCATGCTTTGTTTGTTGCTGGAAGGGTTTTTTTTCCCCAGGTCTCCTGGCTTTCGGTTTATTCGTGCTAGGTTGATTGGTTTTTCCACGTTGTGTGACCGTGCAAAGGTTGCTTGAATCTATGACAAGAGAAGAGTTTCTCTTGCCTCTTTAGCCCAAAGTCAAGTGGTTGAACATGGATTTATCCTTTTTCCCATGTTTGTACGATCGACTCTGTCCCCCGCTGGTTGTAATATTTCCTATCACCGTTCTCTTCTCACACTTTTAGGCTCAATCCTTCCATCTGTAAAAATCTCTCTCCTCTTCTCCTCTTTTGGTAGAGGCAGTGAAACAGAAACCAACAGGACCAGAAGGAGAGATGCTCAGACGTGTAATTTCACCCATGACTGACCTTACCAACTTCAGACTTCAGATCATCATGTTTGACTGGGTTTTGGTCAGAGAAACCTTCCTGCTTACTCAGAGTATATTTAGGGTTGTGTATACACTGGTGTTGTCAGACAAACCTCACATCTGCGTTTTGACAGTGCAGAAAGGAATGCTTGTTCTCTGGGGAGACTTTCTGTGTATTTTTCAACACAAACCGACAGGTTTTATGATCCCACAATCACTAAAATTAGCCGAAAAAAAGGACTTTCCACAACAGCTTCTCTGTCGTTAACTTTTCAAAGTTAGATTTCAATTGTGTGAACTTCGCCAAAGTATTTCCAGGTCAAAAGTAGAAAAGCTGTGTTGTTTTATCGAAATGAAAATGTAGACTTGAGTTAGTCCTTTTATATCATCTAGCAATAAATTATCTCAGTAAAGCTACGTCTTTTATCCGTCTCCTCGTAACACATCAAAACTATCTGGTCTTTAGAAGGTTTAAAAATCATTTAAATGTAACTTCAAATTAATAGAAGGAAACTGGGATTCTATGTAGTCATTGGAAATGAAAGAAATTTGGGAAAAAGTAGAAATGTGTGGAAAAGTTAAATGCACCATCTGAGCTTAGGGTCCAAGAGAGAAATTAGTTGGCAGGTGCTGCTTGTTAAATATACTTATTAATATATCCTAAAAAGATATTACCCTCATCTACCGCAGAATGTTTAAAATAATAAGTAAAAATAAAAGGAAATAATCAAGACGTTGGAATGTCCGAGGCAAAGTCTGGACGTCAGACTAAAACACACAAAGGACATTTGATTTATTTTCAACTTTAGCGTTTTTAAAAATTCATTTCATTACTTCCTGCATCACATGATGGCCTGAGTTCTTCACTCTATTTTACTCTTAATGTTCCCATTAAAAAAAACGAACAAAAAAACCTTTGGTGTGTTTTTCTGCTGCATGAAAGATGTTATAGAAATAAAGTTCAATTATTTTATTGATTAAAGACAGCTGTTTCAAACAGATGGGGGGGGTATATCTCAATGAAATGAAGTAGAGAAGAGTGAGCCGATAACTTTGACTTATGCTGCTAAAGATGGCTCTACAAGCGACTCCATAAAATCGTATATTTAATCTTCCTACTTTCTGCTTTTCCAACTCGTCTTTGTTTACTAAGTTTAGCTTTTGCAGAACTGAGGTTGGATTTTAATCATTTAAAATCTGGTAAAAACCTGCAGATTTCTACTATATTTGAATCAAGGCGTTTTGTTTGCTCATTTACACATTTAAAATAGATTTAAGATATTTCTCTTGCCACATATAAAATTGGTTTGCATATATTTCTAGAGTTCTCTGTGGTTTATTCACATCTTTTTGGAGCTTTTACCTCCCGATCAGCCAGTTCTGCCTGTAGCTGAGAGACCTTTTCTCTCAGCTCTTTCAGCTCCTTCTTACTGGTCTCCATCTCATCTCCTTTTTCTCTCTCCTCCTTTTCTCGCTGCTCCTTCAGTCGCTCTATTATTCGCTCCTGATGAAAGAAATGAAACAGGAAAAGTACTAAGTTGGACAAAAAAAAAAAAAAAGAAAATTCAGAAAGAGAAAGATAAGAAAATAGAGGAGGAAAGCGGACAATGTGAAGGAGCTATTAAAGAGAAAAACAATAAAACACCTTTTCCTTTCCAAGAAGCATTCACAGTCACTCAATATCAAATTTCTCTACTAATAACTGTCACGTTAAACTTTATGTACATGGCAGCTTTGACAGGCTCTAACAGCCAAGGGTGATTTTACACACATAATGTTCTTTGGCGCAAAATGTAGAATTTGCAAGCACTAAAACAGAAAGCCCCATTGCTATAGCTACAGGACAACACAACGGTCAGTTCAAAGGAAAGCACAAAAGTTCACACACCTAAAAAAAAAAAAAAAAAAAAGCAAGAGCCTAGAGAGTCCACGCTAATGAATGTAAGAGAAGAAATGTTGAAAGGCATGTCAGAAAGCAGAGAAGGGATGGAAAGAAGGTTGGGAAGCAGGAGTTTGTCAGCTGTATCTTCCTGCCAACAATCACACACCTCCCAGACACCATGAATATCGGTCATTGGTCAATTCAAACTGTGCTTCCTGTGTGTGTGTGAAGGGCCAAAGAAGATTGAGTTTATAACATAATCATCCGTAAGAGTAAGAACAGGAAAAAAACTAAAACGTTTTTTCCTGAGAATTAAAATGGGGGTCCCCTGAAAGAGTTGTCTGCGCCGTCATAAACCCTTCAGTTTAATACAGTTTTGAACCTGAATGTTCACACATAAACAGTGATCAATGGGTAAATCTGAGCCATGTAGCCACATGCCGGTCGGCTCCTTGTGTTTTATAAAAACAGGCTGTGAATAATTTCATATTATGACAGCTAGTGTAATTATTGGTTCATTTCCATTTATTCCGAGTCACCGGGTCAACATGTGGGTGGTCGGCGGTTTTGCTCATAAAGCTTTTATTAATGTAACCTTGCTCGGGCGCTGACCTGAGGTTGACCAGCGGTGGGTGTTCACGTGTTCGCCTACATGCATCTGTGTATGTGTACCTTCTCAGCCAGAGCTTCCTCCAGAGTTCCCAGGGCGGTGTCCGTGTTGGACGTGTCCGTCTGCAAAGACTTGACTCTGTCTTTCAGGCCGCTCAGCTGTTTCTCCTTATCGCGCAGCTGATCCTGGAGATTCTCTATCTGTAGACGAAACATTCATCAGCTGCACTAGTTTTGATGCACATTTCATAACTGAACTTTGAGAATTAGATTTCTTTTGGCAGCTGTTTGAGTTCCAAACATAGAGAATATTACCAGAAAACACAAAGAAAATAAAAACCTACAAATGGTTTAGTCACTTTATAAATGAGCCAAAAAATAATCTTAGTAATTTTACTTCTAGAAATAACATTTATTTTTGGCAGGTAAATTCACTAGAAAACTAGAATAAATAATAAGAGCTAGCATAAACAATAAACTGATACCTTTATTGTTTTTAATTCTTTTTATAAGAACATAAACTGACCAAGGAAAACATTTTACGAATAAGCAGAACTTGTGTAGCACGTTTTTTCTCACCACAAAGTATTCAAATGTGTAAAGTTAACCAGATTGAGTCGTTTTATTAATAATCTCAATGTTTCTGATTAGGAATGAGCTAACGTGCACACCTTATAAAACTGGAAAATTAAACAAATATTAAACTTCTCAACTAGACTTTGACAAAAGATATATTAATTCACTGTTTCCTTTAGACAACATGTCAGAGTCAAGTTGAGCAAACTAAACTGTGCAACCTTTGCTAAAAGTCACAACACATTTTCCAGTCAGAGTCCATCTGTCTTTAATCCAGTCCCAGGTATAAAACCAGCTGTTCTTGAAGGTCAGAGGTTTGTTTGATAAATTCAAAGAACAAACCTACAAAGTCAACACCTTGCATCTATAACTGCAGATCAGTTTGTTCTACAAAGTATTGGTGCATTACCTACTTTGTGTTGGTCTAGAAACATGAAATCCCAATAAAAAAAGGACACATTTGGTGATAATGTGATAAAACCACAAAAATTTATAGTATTAAAAACAGCAGGTTCTTGTTTCACAACCAAGGGAAAGAGATGAACCACCCTGTAATACATTAAAGCTTATTTCTACAGTAACGTTACCCTTTTTTTTTTTGTTTCTTTTCTCCCATTTCAAATTGGTTTCAAAGCAAAACAATTTTCTCTTTAAAAAAGCAAACAAAATTTCT
>JAUZNJ010029404.1:2458-26687 GCA_034780135.1 Jordanella pulchra | reverse complement strand
AACGCTCTGCAATAAAACACAACCAACTCTCTCTGCAAGTTTCAGGCACTTGAAGACTGAGAGGTAGGATTTCATATACAATTTTTCAGCTTCCCTTCCATTAACCCTCAATCCGAATACACAGTTTTTACCTCATTCTTCTTTCCTTCTCAGCCCTTGTATTCCTGTTATGATTTGGTAAAACATTGTTTGTTTTTTTTTCCCACCAGATACAGTCTAGCTGAAAAATACATCTGCTGAAAAGGAATAGTACCCATTAGATTTTCAACACTTTATCCTATTTGGACCAGAAATTCCTGAGGTTTTTTTGCTCCAAACCAGCAAACCGTGATGGAAAGCTGTTCATTAAAAAGAAAATCGTTATTTTTTTTTTTATACAAGTGGAAATCAGAAGACATGCTGATATAAATGTATTCAGCACATTTTACTCTGATAAACTCAACAAAATCCAATACATCTAATTGACGTTTTTCAGCAGTTTCTGTTTATATATTTTGCCTGAATGATAACAGCTGGTTGTTGTGGCCCTTATTCACTGATGGCAAGAAACGCACACCATCAAAGTGAAGACTGGACTAGAACAAATTAGATTAAACCTTTTGGCCTAAAATATAAAGCACCGTACTTGGTAAAAAGCTGAAATTGCCAATAATCCTTAAAACCATCCTCATAAATTTTGATGGGGATCACATTATGCTGTTAGAAAGCTTGAATGTTAAGTTAAATGTTAAGCTTAGAATGCTAAGCTTAACATTTATATCAGGGCAACAAAATCAAATGGTTTAGATCAAAGCGTCAACAGACATTAAAACGACTTAATCAATGTTAAGCACTAAAACCAATTAGACATATTTCGAAGGACTTTGATAATAATCAATACTTTCGTCCTAAAATAACTACGTTTCAGTCTTTTTTCAATAACTATTGGATTAGTAGAGATATAAAATGAATGCATGTGATGAGCAACAGGTGAAACGGTCAAGAAAAAAAACAAAAAAAAAAACACTATCTTTCCTAAAATTCTGTTTTTATATTTTTAATCCTCTACATTTTTATATTTCTAATTGTCATCTCTTCTATCTGTAATAATTGACAGCATCACTTAAAGAACAAGAGAGAAAAAAAAAAAGTCAGCATGATGTGTAACCTATGACTCCTCTGCAGGTGAGAGATGCACATTTTCAGCACTGGAGAAAAGAGCAAGCGTGTTCATACAGTAAAACATTTCAAGCACCTCATTAATCAACTGCTAGTCTGACAGCTTGACTGACACCTCCTCCTCCTCCTCACACTCCTGCACACACACAGAGGAGCCCTCACACTTGACATTGAGAGGCTGTGGGTCGCTTTGATGTCGATGGCAAATGAGCGCCACGCTTATATACATATAGAAACGCCGTCTGCACATTCCTCATGTTCTATTTCAGACCAAAGGGGAAAGGAGATCACACGGATACCTTCGCTGCTAATCGGTAGCGCGTTCCTGGTAATTTACTTACAAGAGGAGCGAGTTAAATCATAGAAAGGGGTGTAAGAAAAAAAAAAAAAGCACGAATAAAGAGAGGAAATGAGGAAATCAAGGAGCAGGAAACAGCAGCATCTCTCAGTCGCCTGCTCTGAACTGTATTCTTTTTGAAGACAGCAGAGGTCATCATTTATTAAACAGGAGGAAGTCATTAGTATGCATCAGATTTTAAATGCACCATGTCTCTCTCCTCCCCCTCCCTGTCTCTGCTTTATATCTGCCTGTTTGATTTTACATATCGATTATCTGCACACATTTTGGATATTCTGACATATTCTTCTGCTAAGATAGAGAAAAAGGTGGAAAACAGAGGTTTGTTAAAGGAAATTTTTAAATACAGGAGACAGGATTATAAAAAAAAGGGACACAGTCTATTTTTCCTTGTTTCACCAACCCACCCAATTACTATATTCCAGTTTATTTAATAAAATATATATATTGCTATAGTTCATTATGACTGCCTATCAAACATTATTCTTAATGAAATCTGCTCACATGACACTTTTTCTAATGTGCAGACCGTCCAAACCGTCCTCTGTCCTACACCCCCATCTAGTGGCTAACATTAGAAACAGCAACATGCAGGATTTTTTTTATTTATTTTTAAAATCAGATTTCTAATAGTATGAACATTTATAATAAACATTTTAAGCATTTTCAAACTATATGATATCTTATCTTTCCTACATGTTGATGAGAATAAATAAATATTTACCATAAAAAGAAGGTGTGACCAGAGTTATGTTGAAGCCCAATAACGTTCAGCAGAAAAGAAAGAGAAAACCCTTCATAGGGCATTTTAAGCCAAGGGTGTTATTGAAAGGCAGGACAATTATTATTTTTGTAACATGTAAAAAATATGTATATTTTGATGGCAAAAATCAAGATAAATGTTAGAAGAAACGCTCACTTTCCCCAATATGTTAAAAAAATAAAACAACAACATGAAAACACTTTTTTTGTTAAAACATTCACTCAAAACATTAATGCTGACACAGCCACTTTTAACTAGGCTTTTCAAGTTTTTAACTTTTATTTTTCAGTTAGCTTTTTAATTTTTTTTTTTCACAGAGCTTTTTATCTTTTTAACTGAATTTAATAACTTTTTTAACTTCATTTAAATGGTCAAATGCCTAAAATACCACATAGTAATATCTTTGCTGAATGGCTGGATATCAATCTTGTGTTTCTAGACCTCACTGATGGATTTTCTTCTGGTAGAGCAAGGAAATGCTAATAAAGGATCGTCTATTTAAGAAATCCTCTCAAGAGATGAATTTATTGGATAAGATGCTGTTGCTCCTCACCTTTTTCTGTAGCACATTAACTTTGCGCTCTTTAACATCCAGCATGTCTTTGAGATCGCTGATCTCTCCTTGCTGAGTGCTTTTCTCCTCCGTCAGCTCTGAGATCTGTTGACTCTTTTTGGAGAGGAGAGACTCCTTCTCTTCCAGACGGAGACGCAAGGCATCCACCTGAGTAGAAACAGGATCCAACCCGTAGAAATGAGGATCAAACACGAATAAAGCGTTAAGTGGAAAAAGAAGGTTTACCTCGGTCTGAAGTATGGCAGCCCTCTGCTCCTTGGCAGTGAGTGACTCTTTGAGTACGTCCACATGTTGTTTGCTGTCTGAAAACTGATTGTTTAAAGTTTCCAGTTTGGTCCTGAGAGCTAGCAGCTCGCTGTCTTTACGACTCAGCTCCTGCTTTGCCTGCTCCATCTGGGAAACATGCAGGAAGGGCAAAAACAATATAAAATGTGTGCTTCATGTTAATGTTCACTACAGGTCAAGCATTTCATTTTGAGTGGACTTGTTATGTAACAAACAACTTGTTTAACATCTCTTCACATGAAATTATTGTTTTAACCATCTTGTCCTTTCTTTGTCACTCTGACAAAGCTAAAAAAAACACAGAAACCCAGTAGATTAAATGAAGTTTCTACCAGGAGTTTAAAGAATTTGCGGGTAGTTCTTTATTATTCTACCCACAGCCATCATGCTTACTCCTTGAAGCCAGGGAGATCAGACTTTTCATAACATTTTAAATCTTAAATTATGAAGGCTTTATTGAGTATTATTGATTCTACAGAATATGATGTTGTATTCATTTCTTTTTAGAGATTCCAAAGCCTTAAAAAAAGAAAACAAAATATATTAACATCCATGTTCTAGCAGACGATGTCTTTCAAATGTTTTATTATTATTGAGGGGATTCAACATGGTTCAATATTTGGGCTCCATTTTTTTTCAAATATTATGCGATATTATAACATCTAAAAATGAGACTGGGTTGTGGTGATGTAGAGGTTTTATTTCAGAATTAAACAGCCATTTGTCTACTTATGCAATAAATAAATAAAAGGAATAAAGTATTTTTTTCTACATGCTCCTATTTTTCCTTCTCTGAAAGTGTAACATGCAGCAATATAATTCCAGTTTTTGTCCTTGCAGCTTATGTAACATTGAATGTTGGTCTCTTTGCTCTATTACAGATTGACATGGTATTGATTGTCATGATTTTAGAATCCCTACAGTTTATGTAGAAGGTAAACTGGCTTCTAACTTTACAGGGACAGATGTTTCACAATTTGGCTAAAACCTAAGAAAGTGGTTCTGGATTAGATAAATCAGCTGGATGGTCCCATCAGCTGCATATCTTAAAAGCCCAGGCCTCTGTCATAAAACCTATACAACTGAAATGAGCTACAGTAATCAGGCCAACAATAGCGAATAACCCAAACATCACACTAGAAATGCATCAACATCAACAAAAAAAGTCTCAAACCAATTTTAAACTTGTAAATATGAGCAAATAAAACGGGGAACTGTCTGATGATTTGGGGAACAAGAAAAAAAATCCTACAATAATAAAACTTTTGCATCATTTTGCTGTTTTTAAAAAGTTGTTTGTCCTTTTATCAGCCCATCACTGTAAAAGAACCGTTCAAATTATTCATTAATAACATGACGTAATGCTGTTGGCAAGTGCATGTCAACCAGTAAAGCAGGGAGAGCTTTTCCATCACAGTTTCCACTATTGTTTAAAGGTTTACAGCAAAAATCCAACTGAAAGAAACAAGATTACATAGTGGACTTCTAAATAAGTTAGTTCTAATGATGCATGCATTTAATCTCTATCTTATTTTGTTGCTGCAAGGGGAACAGAAGTTAGTAACATATGGAAGCAAGTCAATAACTTTACAGTTAAAAAGGTCTGGTTCTGTTCTGTTCTGAAGCCCCCTGTGGGTTGGAAGATATACATCCAACCCAGAAGTAAATAGTTGATTCTACTGTAATCTGAAAGTAAACCCTCTATTTAAGAAATTTGTAAATTATTACAATTATAAACTCATCTTATCACCCCTTATTTTACACAATGAAGTCATCAGAAGAGAATCGACCCAAACCTTTTAGAGAGACATTGGTTCTAGATAAGAAAATCAAACTCATTAGCAAACCGATCCACTAGATAGGTGATTCAAGAAGAAAGAGGCCCAGGTTAGAGCTGACGGACTGCAGAAGTCTGCGTTTAGCAACTATATCACTCACACCACAGAAACAGAGTTAAAGTGCTACAGATCTCACCCACAGAGATGTAATATTCTCCGTTAAAGCAACAGCTCTATAAGTGAGCATTTTTTAAATATATGATGTAAAAATGAAAAACGAAATGAGGAATTTTCTCCAACTTCATTTATGTTATAATTGATGCACCAAACATTTTCCTGCGAGCAGAGCTTTATAACATGCTGACTTATTACAGCACCGCTGTGAGATCTGAGTGTTATCACTGCTTCCAGCTGTCCAGACATATCGTAGAGCTGCGACTCTACCCAGAGAAACTACTCAAGCTTCAGCCTGTAAGGAAGGAAGGAAGGAAAGAGGACAGAGAGGTGCTTCTCTTACTGCTGACACCTCCTGCTGGAGCTCATTGGCTCGTTGCCTCAGCTCCTCCTTCTCTGATTGGCTGTGAGTTAGCTCCTCCTTGAGCTGTTCGACCTGGCAGGAGAGGAGGGTGGGTTAAAGGTCACGGAGGCTTGTTATTATGAGGGCGGCTTCGTGGCCTTCAGCTATGCTTAGATATAAGAAAAAAAGTTCATATCACATTTCTTTATAATTAGCTGTGATGCGAGGAAGAGCAGGTGGCCTGATCATGACGACCAGCATGTAATTATATCAAACTAGAAGAGCTGCAGAAATATGTTATAGGGAAAAAAAAGAAATAGTTTTTTTTGATAAAAGGAAAAAAAAAATGGTGAAACAGATTCACAATCTAGATTTATAAACCCCACAATTCAAAAAAAACTTTACTAAAAAACAGTTCATCAGAAATGATGCAGCCTTATATGTTCCATGTATTATATAATTAAGTTCCATCAAACGTCTTTGTCTCTAGAAATATATCTCTACGAGACGCCTCATTATTTCTATACTATAATAGCCTTTCAAACTCTTCTGCTTCGGATCGCTGTAGATGTTGGTAGCTTGTGTGATCTACACCCCCACATGCTATTTCAGGACAAATTGAAGCATAAATCTGACCCAGTTGGACCAGGTGTCGCATTCCCAGGGATGTCAGGATGAAGAATGAGAAACATAAACCTAAAAAGATCTGTTGTCTGAAAGTTGCCGTTATTGAATTTCTCTCAAACAGATCAATGAAGCCATTAAATATTACCGCTGTAAACGCTGTAAGACATCCTCAGGCACGGAGCAAATAATCTAAACCAAAATCCATGAAGGCAGAACCGTACTGAAAAGAAATGGCTGCCTTTTACGGTTTATGGCTAGTTAGCAAACCATAAACGTCAAACTGCCAAAGTAACTAAAAACAAGTGAGAAAATGTTCATTCCCCCTTAATAAACAAACGTTGGAGCTAATGCGTTTTTACGCTTTGATCACCTTGTTCTTCATAAACTTGGAGTGGGATCTGTAGACCTCCATCTGCTTGATCTCCTCCTCCCTCTCCTCGCTGCTCAGAGCTCCGTTGGACTTCAGCATCATCACCTCCTCCTCCAGCTCTCGCATGCCGCGCTCCATAGAGCTGATCTTTGCATCCTACCCCACGAAAAAATAAAAAATAAGTAAAAGATTGTTAAATCAATACATGTTTGATCTTGGCTCCAGCAGCGTTTCGTCAAACAGGACTATATAGTATGTTGCTTTAAACCATCAATCCATCATTTCTTTGTAATAGATCTGGTCCTTTATTCTGCCTGGACCGTTTGAAAAAGAGTTTTAGGCTTTGATTCTTTATTCTTTACTTTTCTAGCTTCTGACTATAACTGGCATCATAATTATTCTCCCTAGAGGAAGATTTCTCCTCTTCACAGAAAATCCTACAGCCTGACTCACTATTATCTTGTATTTTTAATGTTTTGGATAAAAAAAATCCAGCATTACAATTTCTGCATTGTTTAAATTATCTAATTAATGATGAATGTCTTTATTGTGTGCAGAGATAATCTACCCTTCTCCAGACTGACATTACTGTACTATAAGATCCTCTTTATCCAACTGATTTCTTTCAGACTAAACTGGTTTTTAAAAAGCTGTAAATAAATCACAACTTGATCCAGAAAGTTTAATAATCTGCAGAGCTTGAGCAGCTTTGTTCCTAGATCTTCATTTCTATATTTTTAAATTTAATCTCAAGCCGTTTTATTTGTTTTTGGGCTGAATTGTACACATCAAATTAAAGCAGATAAAGATTGTCTGGAAGTAAATAATAGCTTTATAATCACAAAACACTAATTGATGCCACTGCATTACTTTATTTTACTGGGATTATTTTTATTTGAATTCATGCAACAGAAAGAAATAAATGGTTCGTCTAACAGACCAGAGTAAGATTTAATTTATAAATGAATTACAAATATGAAATGAAAGGAGTTTACCTTCATTTCGATAACAGTCTGCAGAGCCTTGGTCTTGGTCGATTCTGGAGCGGCTTCATATCTCCTGTGAAGCTCCTGAGACACAGAGACACCTCGATGGTCAGCAGAGGGAAAAGAGGAAGGCACAGAGGGATGAAGAGGAGGACGCAGAGAGGAAGGAGACAAGGCAGGGGGGGCTGATGGGAAAGGATGACGAGAAGGCTGGATGACTGGGGTAGGCCTTGGAGCGGGAACAGGGAACGACGGCGAGTGCTGGATGGGAGATCGGTGGGAAGGATGGGCTGAAGAAATGACGACGAAAGAAGGAGAGTGTGAATGACAAGATGAGGGCATGGAGAACGGGTGGATGGAGTGGCGTCTGGGAGGAGGTAATGGGGCAGGGAAAGACGGAGAAGAAGGGAGCGAGGGATGGCGTGATGGAGAAAATACCGGAGAAGGCAGAAATGGGGGGGACACATGGAAAGGAGCTGGGACAGGGATGGAAGGAGGAACCGGAGAGGACAGGGAGGCAGAGAGGAGAGGTTTCCTCTGAGCACAGGCGCTGGATTTTGGCTTTCTTGGGTCGATCCGGCCGTCCCACATAGTTCGAACTGAGTCGAAAGAGGCTGATACCACTGACACAGTTTCAGGAAACCATCCAATCTGACAGCCTGAGGAGATGCTAATTCGATCAGTTCGCTCACAAAACTGCTAGAAAAGATCTCTGACATAAACAAGCCAAAGCCTAAAAAAAGAAAAAGCCTAAATTTCCTAAATTTACTGAATTCTAACTAAAAAGTTGCTCAAGATTCAAATAGATCTGCTACTAGATCCTACAAATCTGCTGGATCCTAGTCCATCACAGCCACCTCATCAAATGACACAGGAGTGAAGAGGAGAGGTAGACGGGGGAGTGCAGTGGTTAATGTAGAGGCACAAAAGGAAAGGACAGAGGGGAAAAGAGCCAAGCAGGGACAGAATAAAGCCGATAGGAGGGATGACACAGTATGCATGACTGATTCTCTTTGGCTTCTTACAGTTTGACTAAAGCAGCAAATACAAAAAGCCAGGAAGCATAAAATCCTACACATGTGAAGCAGGCAGTAGGATGACTTCACTGTAAACACAGGCAAAGATGCACAGAAAGTCAATTCCTTAAAATAAATGGGACAGTAACAGAAATATCGTCAGAATGACAACAAATACCATCTGTTTGCTTTATTGGCTAAAGAAAGAGAAGCGTGGAAACTTTTCCCAAGAATCTGCATCTTTGCTGAGATACTAAACATAAGGTCATTTTTAAATCCTTTTCTTTTTTAGATAAATAAAGAATAGATACACATTAACACTATATATAACTATTTTTTACATGACTGTGCATGTAAAAGACAAGCCATAGCCACTGCTTTTGCTGTTAAAGGCTCAAACACACAGTGTGACGTCACCTCTGTCACCTCAGAGACAACCACCCACAGCAGTAAGAATAGGAAAAAGTTATTTGTTTTTGCCTCTAATAAAAGCTGGTAAAGATAAATGTAAATAATAGAGATCTGAAAGAAATCAGCAAACAATCCCTAAAAAAAAAAAAAACTCTCATCTTAACAGGCCACAACAGATGATGAGCTGATTTGTAATCTCTACCACATTGATAAAAGCTATTTCTAAAATTTTACTTTGATTTCTCACACTTTAGTGAATTCAACTAAAACAAACATCTTTCATTAAGTAAACAGCAGCACGTATGGCAGCAGCATGTAGCAGGCACTAGTCTATTAATGATTAAAAGTGTCCCACAAGGTGGGGAGTTCCTGAAGTTCCTGTATTTCTCTGAATACTGTATGAGAGGAAATCAGCTGGAAAAAAAAAACAGGAAATCTCTGCTGAACAGGCCGACAGTGATAGCAGACAAGCTAGGCATTAAAGGACAACATTTATCTGTTGTTGATAGAAGCCCCTAATTAATGATTAGAGGCTTGAAAAGTTGATAAGAGTTTGAACGTTTTCAAATTCTGATCTGTTAAAAACACTAATAATGTATAATTTATTTTTTGCAAATAAATATATGAAAGAAGGGACTGACTTTTTTTTTAAATTTTGCAATCATTTTCTTTCATTTACAAAGTATCAGCAACTTTGTGCAGATTTTGCACGAATATCATCTTTGTTTCACCTTTATGAACACTAGGGGGAGCTATTTAACAAAAAAACAAGCATGGTAAAATATGACGGTAAAATAAATGGGTGAGAATTTAAGAAATACAAAAGAGAAGGTAAAGAAACAAAAATAAAATACTAAAAGAGCTATGTAGGATCATTTTCAGATAAAATGGGCCCCTTATCAAAGCTGCAACCCATGCTGATCTCACACACCTCTCTGAGTTGAAGCGTCTCCTTGTCTTTCTGCTCCAGCAGCCCCTCCAGTTGGTGGATGGTCATCTCTGCGTCAGCCAGTCGCCTCGTTCGCTCGTGGTCCTCCTCCGCTGCCCGCGATGACAGACCTTTACTCTGCAACATCTCCAGTAACTTCTTTATTGACTCATCCCTGTTAGACAGGAAGGACGCACAGGTCATGTAGAACCCGAGGCGCTTTTCAGCCAGAAGACGTTACACAACAGTCACATTTCTGTCCGTCTCTACCTGGCGGTCAGAGTGTGTTTCTGCGTGTCTATCCTCAGCTCCATTTCTTCCACCGTCTTCCTCAGGAGGAAGAGCTCTTTGGCCTGCCTCTCGTACTCGCTGTGGAGACGCAGGAAGTTCTCCTCAGTCATCTCCTGAGGGGGAATGGGCTGGGACCCAAGTCGACCCGACTCCGAGTAATCGGATTGGAAGAGTTGATTGAGATCTCGCTGGATCCTGAGCTCATCTTGTAAGGCCTGGATGGTGCACTGAAGATGCTGGGAGGGGAAGAAAAATGATCAGTTCATAACTGGAAGCATGTAGAGGCTTGAACGAGGTGATTATTAGAGCACAAGAAAAGACCAGAAGAAAGCAGGTTTTCATTAAAACTGACATAAGCTCTGCTGCAAAACCCAAAGCATGTTCTCATCCCAACTGCTTTTCTCTCTCTCTCTATGAGGTGTTCTGGCTCATCCCAGAACATGCAGTGGGGATTATATTTCCCTGGTGACCCGTGAGCTCCTGGGGATCCCAAGGTTGAGCCGAGGTAAGCTGCAGAGCGAAGGAACATTTGCCTGGGCTCCGATCATCCAAGGAACCACCAGAGCCGAAACGAAGGGCCGCTTTAGTGCGTTTCTACTGGGTTTTAACAGCGACTACGGATGTCTTTGTGGAGATCAGAACTGAAAATATACGAAGGAGTTTCTGTCCTAAACTACTTTACAGACGCACAAACCTCAGATCCAGTGTGACACATTCAGGGTATATATCTGATGCAATGCAACAAAATGCCACTTTGTTAAACATATAAAATCGCTACATGTGTGTTTCTAAGACATACATCCCAGCTTCTGTTGCAATGGGTAGCAGAGTTTCATTTGCACACTATTTAGCCTAAGAAAATATACAGGTTTCTTTAATAGATCATTCTGCTTTCATTAAATTTGATTATTACTGTGCTTTTTTTTTTTTTTAAGAAAAAACAAAAACACACGATTTAACCTCCCAGGTGGGTTTAATTTAAGTGTAAGCCAACTAATTCCTTATACTTTACTCTTCTGGTAAAATATTTGTCAAATTCTTAAAGAAAAATTAATTAGTTCTAAAATATTTAATTTAAAAATATTTAATTTATCTACATTTATTGTAATCCTCATTAAGTTATAAAATCTGACATGCACTGATATTGCCTAAGTGCAATCTCAAACCATATGCAATATTCCAATCATTGATAAACATACATTTATGCACGATTTATTCTATATTTATTTATTCTATATCTAGTTATTCTATATCTGGACATAAACCATATTTATCTCCATCAAAAAATGTTGAAGACTTTGCACACTTTACACCAATGTCTACATCTTTACTTTGTATAAAGTTAACATATTTTTCCCATTTGATGTTTTTTTTTGTCTCCTCTATGTTTGAACTGATAATCTCATTATACAGCATCTAAATATTAAGGCGTTCTGATTCAGCTGATTCTGAAGACATAATAGGGTAGCTACAGTGTTTATCTGATAAGGATCCCGAAGTTCATTAAAAAAGAAGAACTATGTAGTAAAATAATCTTTAAGGGTTGAATCTTTTTATGGTTTTTGCTGTGAGTGGATGCTGTTACATCAGCTTTACATCAACACGTCACCAAGTGACTATGAACCCATCAGAGCGTCGACTAGATGTTTAGAAGAGATCAATATGTGGATGCGTTATAATTTTCTCCAAATGAATAAAAACAAAACTGAGATAATATTTTTTAGGACCAAAGGAGAAGAGATCCAGAGTTAGCTCACGGCTTCAGCTACTACGGCTAGAAACCGCAGATTATGGCCTATCTCTTGGTTTCATGATGGACTCAGACCTGAACCTTCAGAGGCACATAAAGGCAGTTACTAAGTCAGCCTTTTACCACCTGAAGAACAATTAACGGATTAAGGCCCAAGCAGGATCTAGAAAAACTCACTCATGCATTTATCTTTATTACTGTCTTCATAGGTTTGCCTAAAAAGTCCACCAAACAGCTGCCTGT
Source organism: Jordanella pulchra (assembly GCA_034780135.1). Classification (NCBI taxonomy): domain Eukaryota; kingdom Metazoa; phylum Chordata; class Actinopteri; order Cyprinodontiformes; family Cyprinodontidae; genus Jordanella; species Jordanella pulchra. The sequence goes on along the minus strand of JAUZNJ010029404.1, from coordinate 14,632 downwards.
GTTCTCACTAGAACTGCGATAGTAGAGCACATCAGTCCAGTTCTGAAGTCCTTCCACTGGATCCCCGTAGCTCAGAGAATAGACTTTAAAATCCTTCTGTCAGTCTATAAATCACTGAATGGATCAGCACCTCACTACATAACAGATTTGTTATCAGTGTTTCAACCTCCCAGAACCACTCAGATCTTCTAGTTCCAGCTACTCTGTCCACCCAGAACCAGAACCAAACATGGAGAAGCAGCATTTAGTTCCTTTACACCACTTATCTGGAACAAACTCCCAGAAGACTGTAAAAGAGCTAAAACCCTGAGTTCTTTAAAGTCAAAGTTAAAAAAAGAGCTGCCTTTGACTGTTGAAGTTAACCTGTTAACTGAGGTATTTTAGTTTAAGGTTGAGGTTCAACTGTTTTACTAGCTGCTTTTATATCTTTACTTTTTATTTTCCTTCTATTTTTCTTTTTAATTTATGTAAAACACTTTACATTATATTTGCACTGAATCATCCAATATAAATAAACTTGCCTTTTCTACTTACATAAAAAAAATGTTTAAAGCTTTAACACATCTCAGCCATACTGTATAATATAAATAATAGGAGTGATTTAGAAAAGAAGACAATATATCAAAAGTTGTTGTAATGTTCCTGCTATCCAAGGGTGCGTAATAGAGCTAATATGCCATTAAACTGGTGAAGATAACATTAAAACCACTTTGCATCAATAAATAAATCATTAAAAAGTTTTTTTTTTGTCTATCTGTGAGCAAACTTTGACAGAGATAATAAGCGCATCATTTTTTCCTGAACCTTTCATACAGCATTAAAAAAAATCTCACATTATAGATTATAGACATGAAAAGCCTAAACCTCATACTTCTATGAAAAACATTTTTTTATGGGATGTAATAAGGATAAACTTCTAATAAACGGGCAACCTTAGCTGAGATTTCCAGTGCAGACAGAATGTACTGAAGCTCATCAACAGTGGAGCTGTTAATGCAGCAGAGACAAGTCAGCTTTGTTAAATAATTCATCATAAACTACAGGAACCAAGAAGAAGGAGGCATATGAAGTTGGTTGTAATTTACAGCATCAACGCCAGGTGTCACTATTCTACACAATTCATTTATATATCCCTCTGCAATCTGTGAGGTTATCTGTATTGATCTGGAAGTTGTTTATGTTGGACAAAGAGAAACAAAATCAATACTTATTTGTCTACATAAGTGCAAGAAGAACCTGGAGGTCATATTGCATCATATATGATGTTAGAAAATACTGATTTGTGCTTTCAACTATCTCATAGTGTGGATCGAGACTCTTGGTCTCAGACGCAGACCGAGGCTGACAGAGAGAGCATATGCGTGTCATCTTTGCAGATGTGTTGGTAAACCAAGCTGACACGTGCATATTCACAGCTAGCCTGGGTAAAGGAGGTTTGACACAACCAGGACTGAGTCAGTGTGAATTAAAACCGTTAGTCATGTCATCGGGAGGTCTGCTTAAATGTGTCACATGGGCAGCAGCCAGGTCATCACCCCCAGAGTCAGGATGTCATCCCAGAGCTGGAGCAGGTAGTAAAGAGACGAGAGAAAAGTGCAGATAAAAAGGCAAAGCAAACCAAACCAAGGATGATGGTCGGAGCTTATAAAGAGAAATCACTGCATCACTTTCCTGTAGCAACAGTTAAAACAGCATCTTACAGTAAAGATAATATAAAATCTAAAATAATTCCAGAATAAGAAAAGCAGAAAAAAAGAAGGTAAAGTATAAATATAGTAAAGGTTTACATAAATAACAACTAGCATTAAGGGAACCATTACAAGTAAAACCGTTTTAGCCGCAACTGTTTCTCTCTTTCCTGATACCCAGGATAGATTCCTCTTTGCTTTCTCTCCCCCCATGAGTCTATTCCTGCAATCCTACTGACACAAATAAAAGACAATTGACAGTTTTATATCGTAATCTTTGTCTCTCTTGTATCCCTCTTTGTGAATATGGGTTAGTTTGCCGACTCATACAGTCGAGCTGCTTCAAACACATCCAAATAGGTTGATAGCTGACATTTCTAGGATTGAGGGGCTGAGGATGGAATAAAGAGCCTCTTTCTCTTCCTGGACTAATCTCAGCATCTTTATGCAAACAGCACCTCCTATGATTTTACAGCACTGGCCCGATCCAGCTGTAATATTTTGAAATGCAACGAATAAAGTTATTTCCTTTTATAATTTCTCTTTACACTAAACGTTTGTAAAGTTCACCAGTAAATGGATGAATATGTTCCATGTTTAATAAATTTAGCCATTTACAAGCTGCCACATAATGTATATGTAAAATATACATTGAATCGAATAAAAAGTAAAGAAATGTCCACATGGATGTTATTTCATCCTAGTATAGATGCACCTGTTGTGTAAAAAAAAAAAACTCTGTCAAAGAAAAAATAAAGCTTAGAAGTAGTTTAAAAACTGAATTTTGTCATAAAGCAATATTTTATTTAAAAAATGACCCAGCTGAGAGGTTAGAGAAGGAGAGCTTCAATTAGAGAACCAGCAGAGCTGCAGATAAACCTCAACTAAGGTAAAAAGACTTCATACCAGGAGAACTACTCTTCTACAAATCCATCTTTTTTAACAGAGAAACTAATTCTCTAAGTAAAGTCATAAAACTCCTGTTTGGAGTTTATCTCCAGCCATGCAGGGGACGTAAACACGTGGGAGAATGTGAGAAAGCAAAACCTACAAGTTGGTTTAAAAAGAAAAAATGCATCAAATAACTGTTTCCTTTCTTTTTATAGAGATTTCTAAGAGCACGGATGTCCTACAATCTACCCAAAATGAGCAATCAGGGGGATCCCTTCAGTAGATCAACCATTGTTTACGCCCTAAACATGCAGAGGCCGGATCTAGATGGAAATCTGCTTCAGTTTAGCAGATATGGACTTTAAATGACAAGAGAAGCAACACTTTTCAAACATTTCAACCAAATATGCATCATACTGTGGGGATACTTGTCAGTCAGGATTTAGGTGCATAAACAAAGAAGTTGTTAAGAAAGAGATTCTCCCCCCAAAAAATAATGTGGACATCAATGTGGACATTATTGGCATTGGTTCATCTTTACAGTTTAAGGGAAAATACAAATTGAATCTGTTTTAGTAAAAAGTGGAAACATTTAATATAAATCAAATAAGATAATGCTAATAGTTTCAGATTTACTGCAGTAGGATTTATGAGCACAATGATGATTTTTGTAAGCATTGAAGAAATGAGCATTCATGCTCACATGAACTAAATGCATTTCCTACAGAACTAGATATACCGTGTTAAATCATCTGAAGTCTTCCTCAAATGTAAATAAAGTGGATTTCAGCAAGAAATCAAGCAGATGCAGTATGAGCACTGGCACACAGCTTCAAAGGCCTACATAGGAAGAATTCAGAACGAAGGAGAAGCAGCCGTCCATGCAGCTGGAACGCAGGGCTGAGACACGCCAGACCACGAGAGGAGGAGAAGGAAAGAAAATATCACAAGGAAGAAAAGAAAAATATCCCACAGAGGGAGATAAGAACAGTAAGGGGAGAAAACTGGTTTACTCTGTTTACCAGAAACAGAAGGAAGGGAGAAGGTTGTGAAACAGAACTTTTAGCTGCTTCATTATTGTTTTACTTAAACGTAAAGCTTTGAATTGATCCAACATCAAAAGATGGAAATCAACCCAATTAATCATTCATGCCAATCAAAACTTCTCCAATAGTCCTGATACGTTTGCACCAGAAACATCCTCCAGGATGTCAGCTACATGTGCAAGGCACACAGCAGCGATGAGGACAGTAATTTACAGATGAGAGAAGATGCAGCTCTGGAAACATGAGAGCAGCAGACTGAAATGATGTGCTTTAAATGAGCTCTGATCTCCTCATATTTTAATGATGTAAAAAACTGTCAGTAGAAAGAATCAGTTTAAATCCTGCATCTTATGCATGAATTCATTAGGAACCTTAGCTGCCCTAACAAACCAAAAATCCACGTTATCTCTCACTAACAATACAGGAGCTGGACAGAACAGAGTGACGGATCCAAACATTTTGGATTTGGATCAATTAAAAACAGAAATATAGTCGTATTATTTAAACCAACCCTCTAAGCACCACCTGACCTCCTGATTTCCACATTCCTCTCCACAGGTAGAGGGCCCACATGGAGGGGCTCCTGCTGCTTTCTCAGCCTGAGTCGAGTCCCCTGGAGGGACCACAGGATCTCAATACATTGGAATATCACCGATAATTACATTCAGTTCAGTAACGACATCAAAAGTAAGATTTATAAGTTATAGAGATTCAAAACGGAGTGACTTACTTTAGTGGTTAGTTTTAGTCTATTTGATTAACATTTATTTATGCTGAAAATATATGAAAAATTAAAGAATATAAAAAGACACAAGAAGCTGGCTGTTTAGATGGCTTCATCCAGGTTAATGGGAAATTTAGGGAAAGGAAAAAATGTGATCAAAGATCTTCAGTCGTGAGTCAAATTAATGCAAAAGGAGCAACTTTTAAAAAGGCTCAGAGTTTTTAAATTAGTTGTATTTACTATTCAAATTCATTTTAAAAGGGTAATTCTTTAAGCCATACAGAAAATGCAGAAAGGAATACTTTAAAAATATGAACAGATACCATATTTCTAAATTATGCACAAGATCTTTTTTCTTCTGGGGTTTTAGACTTGATTTTGACCCATTTGGCTACTTTAGGAATCGTTAAGCTTTACAAACGTTACAGTTCCCTGTATTTATACCAACGTGCTTAAAAATCATCTACAGGATAAAATGGAGGGGAGAGAAAAGATATGATGGAGGAAGAGAACTCTTAAACAAAACTTTATTTGTGGACATATTTGAACGGGAGCATTAGGCTGAAAGTGGAGAGATGATGAGCTGCACTATTGTAAAACACCTACACAAATATGAGCATAACAAAGGACCCAAAGAAAAAAAGGTCCTATACACACAAAACAAACATCAAATGAAAAAAAAGAGACATCTTTTAGCAATTTCCTGTCTTTTATAAAATATTACTTCCAGGATTACGATCGAAACAGTGAAGTAAATCACTATATGCAGCATTAAATCCTTTTATGGAGGATGTGTTTGTAAAGACAAAGACAGCAAGTAAATCACTAAAAAATACAATCATTCTTTAATGATTCACACATAGACTATTTTGTAGGTTTATACGAAAAAAAAAGGTTTTAATCCTTAAGATGCTTCAAGAACTTCTCTCTTCTTTATTCCAATAAGACACTTAATGGAGATTAGAGCTTAAGAAACAAATTTCCAACTATTTCAAGGTAAAAAGGTACATTTTGTTCAAATTTCAGCTCTAGTTCGACCTAATTGCAAATAAGAGTTCCCTACTAATGAAAAAATAAATAAATCCACAACAAGTTACATTATTTTGTTATTTTCTAAATGAAACTAAATGATCTACATCAAAGAAATCCAGTGTAATAAATGTGCAAATGTTTAAACTATTGTGCAAATCAGCAGCAATCTGCCTCGTATTCAATCATTATTGTGAGCAGAACATTTAAAAAAATTAAATGAATGAAAAAGGACGTATAAATAATATCTTGCACTAAAGGAGCAATCACTAGAAATTAAACTCAGAAAGAGACAAGAGGAAAAGATGAGAGGATATCAGTTTGTGAATATAGTGACAATTTTTCCATCCTTCCCTCTGGCCAGTGCTCATCTGTCGTCCAAAATTAAGCATCCCTTCCTCATTACTCCTCCATCTTATCTCTTGCTTATCCTGCTCTCCCAGGGTGAGTCATGCTTCCCCCCTGTTTTTGTAAACAACACACGCTGTGACAGAAGAACACATGTACACTTTTCCACGGACACAAACACACACGACAAGCGCGCGCCAAAGCCCACATGTGATGTTAGATGTGTGTGAGTGTGTAATGACCGTCAGGGAGTTTGAAAGCATCGCCCACTCAGGCATTAGACAAGGGAGATTAACACACACTTTTCTGTTTCTCTGAGGATAAAGGTGGAGGATAAAGAGCATAATGAGGAGGAGGAAATTGATTTAGAAAAAGTGGAGAGCTTATTTCCACAGGAGCAAGAAAAAATTAAAAAAGGAGAAAGTATATGTAGGTTTCTCTTCCATAGAAAACATCCAGACTTGGAAAAACCCTCCTTTAACCTTATTGGAGGATAAATTCTGTTCTGGAGGAATGTTTTGATCCAATTCCTTAAGGTATGCTTTAAACCAAAACAACAAATAACGGCAGATTGGTATTCAAACTTAAAAGTTTAAAAGTTTTCATTAGTTTGGATCCAAAAGTTTTAGATGTGAGCAAGAAAATTCAAAGATGAAGATGGATTTTAAGTATTAGAACCATAGTGTGATCAAGCTTCTAAATGAACAGAAGAATCTCTTCATCACAAGAAAATGAAGGTTTTAGAAGTCCAGAACTTTGCCTGAAAGCAAACAAGAACTTGTGGCAATTTTAATATTATACATACAGTATGTGATGACATGGGGGTCAGATAGGGACACTCTAGCCTTCCTTTTATCTAGAAAAAATTCCCCAGAACCGCTTAGTTTTCAGGAGCAGAAGAGAAAAAAAAGGTGGGAGTGGCTGCACTGTAATTCTGTTCACTCCCCAACAACTTCTCCCAGACTCGCTCCATATAAGGAAAGACAAGGCTACCGCAGGGACAGGCACTAATGCGGAGGGAGAAAGTGGATGGAGTGAAAACAAAGTCGCAGCCTTGTGTAAAACAAACAGAATCTCTCTTTCCTTCCAAGTTTCACATCATTCCTGCCTCTGTTTTATTCCACTGATGAATGAAAGCAGCTAAATGCCGTTTCCTAGTTCAACTTTGTTTTATAAGCCTGTGTTCCTTTCCTTCTCTCTCTGAAATGTTCACCGCACACATCCTTCGTCACGTTTGTAATCCATGCCTCCTCCTGCCCCTTTCTCTCTATATTTATTTTATCCCCTCATTCTCTCGCTCACCTACCCCTTCCTCCTGGCTGAGCAAACACGCGGGTTTAAGGACCATCTGTTACTGATGAGCATTCATAGATGGAAAAACACACAGAACACACTTCTAAGTCTTGGGCAGACGCAGCAAGGCACAAGTAACATTACATAAACACAATTTCTAGCTGTTTCTTAGTGAAAAAAACTTCACACAGGTACTCTAACTGGAAGGAATGAGTCATACGTCCGCAAGCAGAACAGAAGTAGCAAGAAGAGATGGAGATAGGATTGTTTCTCTTAAACACCCCTTTCAAGCGTTTCTGCTGAGTGTGCTAGCTGTTTCCTTCAGCCCCATGTAATATTTCACCTGACAAACAAAATCACACTCAGATTGGTTTTTCCACTGAACATCACTTTCCCTATTGCTTGCTGCGCAGAAGCTAACATTAGAGGAAGGTTTCAGTTTTGACCAACACTTTGTAATAACAGGTTTTCTCGCTTCTGGGAGAAGTTGCTACAGGAAAATGTGAACAAAAGCAAACCCATAATCATAATAAATATGACTAGTCTTTTATTTACTATGCAGCAGGACTGGGCGATTTGACTTTAAAATAAAATCTCAACATTTTCATACCAAATTCAATACATTTTTAATAAAACAAGTTAAAAAAAATTACTTATAAATGTGCTTTTATTTAAAAAAAAAATCCTGTAAAGTTGACTTGAATTCTGAGTCCAGCTAAATACAAGAAGTAAAGCATGCTTTTTAATCCAGCAGGCAAGACCTGCACTTTAAAAAAAAAAACTAAACAACAAAATAAATAAATAATGTTTTCAGCTAGTTGTATTAGATAATTCGCTAGTTTATCAATGGATATTCATCTAAGAGCAAAAACTCACAGGAATACATTAGCTACTCTGCTCAATGGAAACTCAAGGGGTGCATCAGGTTGGTGGAGTTAAAAAAATAAAATAAAAAAAAAATCCAGATTTTAAAAAATTAACTCTTCATAAACAAATTCGACTAATCGATAAAAATCTCTTTGTAAAACTGAAATAGAAATTCAGGCTGTAGAGAAATGAAAAGCTAAGAAGATTGCCAACTAGAAAATGTTTTGAACTTCAGTAAATAAAAACAAATATGAGTAATGAGTAATAGAAAATAATCCAAAGATAAAAAAACATACACAGGCAAAGAAAAAATGCTGCAAGTAGAAAAAAACTCCAAGTTAATATAAGCTGAAAACTACGCTACATAATGGAAGTGCTCCAGACCACTAGGGGGAGATGGCCATCTCATAAGGAATCAGACCCTTAGTATAGCAAGAGGAATAAACAGGATGCTAAGATAGAATAAATGTTTCAAGAACAGATAAAAACTAAAGCTTGTCTTTTTTATTTCCCTTCAGATGTCATCTGGGTAGCATCTAGTCCAAAGACAATAGTTTGCAGTAATGTCTATGTTCTGATCCCATAGGGCTAGTTTGCATCTTTTTGGAACTCGCAGTAATTTTTGCATTTATGCATTTTAAATGGGTTTTATATTTGTAGAACATTTCACTTTGCTGCTCGGTTTCCTGTGGTTGTAGTTAGTAAAACAGCTGCAAGTTGAGAAAAGCTGCAGTTGCTACATGTAGCATTATTTCCTTTGAATTTGTTTCATGTAATTTCGTTTAGTTTTTATGTTTGCTCGTCTCCTCTTTGTGCTTGTGATAGATTTTGTATTTGCTGCTTTTTTCCTTCTTTTTTTGTTTCCTGCAAAATTACTCTCCTCGGCAACGACCACGGCCAAGACTGACTCCGGCTTCCTCAAATTTTGGTAGATGGCAGCCCAAGAGCAGCCAGACACAGTGTAAACTCAAACATACCCAATGAGGTTTCTATAGTATTTTCTTTACATTTTAAACTACAGAAAGCTGTTTAATAATACATTATAAATGTGAAAAAAGCCCTAAAACAATTAGTTATGGTCTTATTTGAATAAATAAATAAAGTAGAGAAGTAGAATGTAGATGTGGAAGTACAGCTATATTTACTAGGTGTTATTGTGAGTAATGTAGAAAAGTCTTGTAAAATCTCTGTGTAAAATGTATGCTCAGCCTTTTTCCAGGGAATCACTTTGACATCCCATTCCAATCCATTTTCTGCTGAAAGACTCCTGCAATCGTCACTTTTACAGACATGTTGATCTTCTATAGTGTTGTTATTGTGTTGATGGTGATTTATCTGCTTTCCTCACACAAACCTGCACTAAACCAACTCATTCATCCACTTTTTTCCTCCATCCAGTCACCTCAGGTTCAGTATCAATCTACCTAATATCAACATTTCTTCTGCTCCTTCAGCCCAGTTTGGCATCATTATCTGTTCTTTACTTCACTCCTCTTGGAATCCACTTTCTGTCTTCATCCATCCTTTTGTCTGCTGATTTACTATCTTTTCCTCTTAAACATTGTACACATCTTTACATTTCACTCCATACTCTCAATCCATTATTCACCCCCTGCCACACTCCCATCCATCTCTCCTCTTTTCTTTTGCGACTATGGCAGTGCACAGATCGCTGGGCAAAGCGTTTCTAAGAGCCAGCTGGCACCCAAACTCTCGCTGGGGCCTTTTTTTTTTTATTATTCTCTTCTGTACGGTGAAAAGAAACCCAACACAGGAAAGCTGTTGGCAACATAAATTTCCTTTAGATTTGAGCTCTGTGGAGACAACCTCAGAGCTGGGGCAAAGTAATGAAATGAGAAATGCAAGATGCTCAAATGGGATTCTGGTGTAATAACATTAAGTGCTTTGAAGTGATTATAAGTCGTCACTCAAGGGGCAAAGAAGCTGATTCAAAGCGTTATGAATCTTTCTGGCAGCTGTTTCAGCTTTAACATGTTTCAACAACACAAGCAAATAACCATTTCTACTCGCAGTAATTCAAACACAGATGCCACAGTAAGATGTTATACAAGTGTTATATTCAATTATCCATTAAACGTCAGGATAAAATGCTTCATTTTCTAGGACTAAGTTACTTTATCAACACCGTCAGACTTATTTTCTGTTTAAACAGGTCAATCATTACTAACTGTTCTTTATTCAAGGTGTATACACTCTGTGTCCCTTCATACCTAGTGCTGCCATTTGAAAATATACAATTTTCAAGTGTGGATTTTTCTCAGTTCTTTGGTGTATTTTTTACTAATAGACCATAACTTCAGTTTTACATAGAGATGGCTCTCTCCAGAGTCCTATTTCATGTCTTATGCTTTTTCCCCCTCATCCTTTCTATAGGATTTAGTTCTTTCTGGATAAAAGAAAAAATAACCTCACATTTCAAATAGCTTGGAGCTGAATTAATGAATCAAATTAACCATTAAGTAATTATTAAAATAATTGTCAATAAGCCAGGGATCCAATCATTATCTATAGCAATGGCACAAACATTTACTGAAAGAATAACCAACTTACTGCACCACATAGGAAAAAAACTCTACAAAATATAAGCATTTGCCCTTTAAGATTAAAAATCTTAGTATTACAGAACCATATATATATGTACAGTACATACATCGTTACATTTATGCGTCTGTATATTGTGTATTTTTTAGATGACTTTGGTATTTACAATTCATATAAAATGCATAATAAAAGCATTTTTTTTCTACAGTCCAAGTGCTTATTTAGAAATGTCAATTTGTTTCTTTTTAGACGAATTGAAAGAAAATGACAGATCAATTAATTATTAAAAGAATCTGGCTGCAATTCATAGTCTCATAAGTAAAACAATTTCAACATGAGCTTCATAAGCACAACAACTGTCTGTTACCAGTAAAGACGGAACAGCATCAGCAGCAAGTTTTTAAATGAGCAGATACCAATTGCTAAACTCTGCTGCTTAAGCCCCAATTGCTACAAATGCTTTACTGTTCAAAGGGAAATAATGAAGGTTTCCAAAGAAGGTTATCAAAAAGAAAAAGATTAACAATTTTACTTTAACACTTTGCTTACTTATTGGTTTCTAAGAAGTTTATGAGTTCCAGATGCACTGTATAGTGCTAAAATTTACAATCAAAGAGATGAAAGATGAATAAAATTCAGTAAAAATCTATATACATGGAAAGCATCCTTTGGTTTTACAACAGAACATGAAACCTTAGATGGTATTTTCTGCATCACACTGACTTCTATCAACAAAAAATGCTAAACTATAGATCTAAATTTTCTGGCAGCTTTAAAAATCTTCTCTTTCATTTCTTTCGTCTCCAACGGTGATTCAAACACCATCATTAAATACCGTTCGAAATTTGACCTTGATGACCTTTTAACAAGCTACTAGATTTGCTTTTTATCAAAAGAATAGTTTGTCAGTCAAACATTTCCTCCTCAAACAGAAGAGCATAATAGGGAGAGATTGATGGACGACAGGAAGCAGCAGAAAGGTGTAAAAGAAAGGCTGACAATCTCCTATTTTCCATCGCACCTCCGTCCATCTCCTCTAATCTCTGACCTGAAGGCCCAGCCCGGGTATAACAGGAACTGTCTGTTTGAGTTAAACTCTTGGGAGTCACACCAACATGCAGCAACACACTGCTGCTTCGATTTAAGAACAGATCAACCTGAGAAAACAAACTGGATTTAGTGAGAACCAATAAATGCTAACTTTCTAATCTATGAATAACTGGGCTCACATTTATATCTAAAACTACATCCATACACTTCTGCTTCCCACCAACACTCTGACTGTTGAGTTAAATTATTCACAAGAGCGAAGACAATGCAGCAGAAAATATCCAACAGGAAACTGCAGCATTTTCAAAACACAAACAGAATTTTTTGCATCGAGCCACAATTTCCATGTAAACACAAACAGTTGCTTTATGCAAGCATTGCATATTTGGTCACATAAGAACAATTTAATTCCATTGCATTTTGAGTTGCAGTCATTTTAAGCTGAATAATATAATTTGATAAATTTAGATTAATTGATTGATGAAAATCAACTAATTCGGTAAGAATCAAATTATTGACTTTACTATACAGACTCCAACGTTTGACACTTGTTGAAAAGAATAACTCATTGAAGAGCTCCAATTAAGCAAAAAAAAAATAAAAAATACAAATCTATCAGTCATCATTTGCCATTTGAATTATTAGGCCAGGGAATTCATCGCTCTGCACCTCAGAT